>JAZGTI010004614.1:2141-27572 GCA_036877585.1 Botia kubotai
ACCCGCTGAAGGGTCTTGCGGTCCAAGACGGTGCAATTCCCAAACCAGGCAGTGATGCAGCTGCAGAGGATGCTCTCGATGGTCCCTCTGTAGAATGTGGTGAAGATGGGTGGTGGAAGATATCCTTTCCCCAATCTTCTTAAAAGTATAAGCGCTGCTGGGCTTTCTTGGTTATGGAGCTGGTGTTGAGTGACCAGGTGAGGTTCTCCGCCAGGTGAACACCAAAAAACTTGGTGCTCTTGACAATCTTCACAGAGGAGCCGTCGATGTTCAGCGGAGAGTGGTCATGGTGTGCTCTTCTGAAGTCAACAACCATCTCTTTTGTTTTGTCCACGTTCAGAGACAGGTTGTTGGCTCTGCACCAGTCTGTTAGCCGTTGCACCTCCTCTCTGTATTCTGACTCGTCGTTCTTGCTGATGAGATCCACTACGGTTGTGTCATCGGCGAACTTGATGATGTGATTTGAGCTGTGCATTGCTGCACAGTCGTGAGTCAGCAGACTGAACAGCAATGGGCTGAGCACACAACCCTGGGGGGCAGTGTGGTGGTGTCGGAGGTGCTGTTCCCGATCCGGACTGACTGAGGTCTCCCAGTCTCCAGGATCCAGTTGCAGAGGGAGGTGTTCAGTCCCAGCAGGTTTAGCTGTTCTTCCTGGTTAGCAAAAAAAATCTCCACTTGTCGAATAAAGCCCCGGCATTGCTCAGCTAAACCATAAAATTTCTCTGGCATAGCCAATCTTACCATCTGTGGTGTGGAAGAAGGAAGCGATTGAATGTAATGGGTCAGATCTTCGTTTGCAGACTGAAGCTTGTTGAGCTGTTCTTGGTAACCCCTGAGCACTTTACTTTGATAAGCAAAAGCCGCTTAAAGCTGGGAAACTTCCACTGGATTCATAGGGGTGAAATATTCGGTAATGAGGGTGCAATCCATTTGCAGAAGTTTAATGGTAAAACAGTTCAACAATCCAAATCGTGAAACAGAAATCAGAGTCAAGGTCACAGAAAACAGTCCAACAAGCAAAAGGGTAATCCAAATGTCAAAAGTCCAGAGAAACAGGCAATAAATCAAACACATTGTAATCAACAAGACAATAGAAACGCTCGGTAAGGCAGTAGAACTGGCAATACTTTGCAAGGCTTGTTTGGCTCGGCCATGCTTAAATGGCTGCCAAACAGGAAATTGTCATAGAAACAGAGTGGTAAACAACTTCTTTGGTCTATTGATTGTAGCTTGAGAAGTAATTTTTGACAATTTGCGAGGGCTCCCTCTGCTGGCGTGACATTACAGAGAATAAAAAATCAGATTTTTTGTGCCAGTGTAAACAGCCACTGAGCCAAAAGATTATGACCAGTCATGGGTGAAGTAGTAAGGTCCAGCCTGTGAACAAATCATTCTTTTGAAAGGTTTTAGTGAACTGGTTAAATCAGTGCCCAACACATTGCACAATTAGAAAACACATCCAAGATGATGACAATGCTTATTATTCCTTAATTGAACAAAATGTAAATCAGCTATGTGCTTACACATGACTTGTATAATATAATCTTTGAATTTGTTTAAATATGTTTTAATGTTTTTTTTTATCCACCATGCTAGAATTAGGTATGCATGACATTACTGAACATATGTACGAACGTTATGTATGTTTGTAATTTAAAAAAAAATTAATGATGGTTGTAGGAGAAATGTGACACAACACAGTGCACAATACTCTGCTGCATATGGGTCTGCTTAAACGCAGACCAATTAGAGTGCCTATGAAGATCCCTGTTCATCGTCCAAAATAACCTACAATTGGAACACAAGCTTTAAAACTGGATCTTTGCACAGTGGAAGAAGGTGGCCTTCCAATGAGTCTCATTGTCTTTTACATCTATAGATGGCCATGTACACTGTTTACCTGGGGAAGTGATAGTACAAGAATGCATTGTGAAATGACAAGTCGGTGGAGGAAGTGTAATGCTTGTGGCAATGTTCTGTTGGTAAAACCTTTTATGTGGCATATATTTAACAGGTGCTACCAACAGGTGCACATTGGGGTAAAGTAAGGAGACCCTTTTGAACACAATTTACTTTTAACCAAAAAAGTTGCAGTTTTAAATAAAGTGTCAAACACAGATTTCTGTACCATTTATCCTATTTTGACTGTTCACCTAAACAGCACAACACCTAAAATGGCCATCATCCATAATACTCTTTAACTATTTACTGTCCATTTTTTAAGCCTTTTACACATTCTTCTTTTTCTCTTAATTTGTGTCAAATCTGCCTTTTCCTTTGAAACTCTGCTACAAAGCCAGGACTTGAGGCACTTGTGAGGATCAATAAACAGCATTTGATGGACAGAAACACAAGGTAATTAATTTAATGCAAACAGTCAGAATTGCACAGGAATGGTAACAAGAAGTCATAGTGCAGATTGTCCAGGTCTATTAATACTACAGATAAAGAGAATGATGATAAGTTGCAGGTGTGTGAATACCAAGAAGTCAGAACACTATTCCTCTGGAACATAGCCATCCCAGTCAGGCCTTCCCAGGAAGAACATCTGGAAAGAGTTCAATAGAGAGTGTTAGCAGTCTGACCATTCAGTTCTATCAGAGTTGGAGAAGTAGAATCCTCCAATGAATGCTGACAAATACTGTCTTCCAGTTTTAGCAGGGAAGTCATCCGCACTGTCATCCGCACAGTTTTCAACAAAAATACAGACATCAGCAGACAAAGATGATCAACAGAACTTGTTTTTCACAGGCAAGTGGTTTCCTCTCCACATGTCCTCTTATATGTCCAACATGTGTAGCCATTAGTAGTAAATATCCTACACTTTCTTTCAACTGTCAATCAAAACAAGAAGTGATTTATTACCCCCCTCCTTCCCCTGTTTATGACTTGTCCGGTTGTCAATCAGAAGTTTGTACATGTCTGGACCTGTCTGGTGCCATATAAAACTGACCCCACCATTCCTTTCTGACTTCCTTCTTGACTTCCTTTTTGATTTGCTTTCTCTCAATAGTATAGTAAGCAAGTAGGTGTGAAAGTTTTGGTAGGGAGATAAATGTTTTACGATGCGGAGTGTGTGTGTTGACACTGTTGAGTTGGGTTAGTTCCAGTGTTCACGCTTCAGACGGACATGAAGGTGGTTGATCTGAGACTTTGGGTCACAAATTCATCTCAATGTTTAGCTAGTTTCCTGATTAAAGTAAATCCCCTCAATTTGTTTGTCTTCCTGCCTGTTGGAAGATCCATGTGTTGTCGCCTCTAAAGTTAAATCAAGTGAAAAGAAAAGTGAATATCCTCATACATTGTGTTGACAATGTATATGTCGCAGTGTCTATGTTTTATAGTATCAGACATCAGACAATAGATCTTTTAGATGATTCTTTTTGAATATCATATAAAATACCCAGACCTTAGTTTAGAATTGAAACAGTTGTTGGCATGGTGTGAAAAAAAGTTGTTTTAAAAAAAAAAACATCAGCATTTTAACCATGTCTCTATGTATAACATAAAATAATAATTATTTTTAGTAAGTAAATTATCTTAAGTCTATTCTAAATGTATTCTTCGTCATTGTTTTTAAATTTAAAACTACCAACATTACTCTTTAAACCTGTTAAAACAGTCAAATACAAGAAATGGAGGGGTGTGTCACAAACGGCGGATTATTTGAATGATAGGTCGGCTGTCATATCCGAAAATGGTAGTGCCTGTGTATATGTTAACAGATGTTATTTCATGTAGGTGTTTTTTTTTTACTCAAATTACTTTTCTGGGGACACCCACTTTTCACAGTTTACACCACAGATGTGTACAAATGCTACATTTTTTAAATGCAAGAACACCCATGAAGTGTTGGTAAGTACTTGTAATTCGATTTTATTTGCATGTTTACCAAATTTTTACTATATATATATGCTGTGTTGAATTGCCGGTTGGTGCTTTTGGGAAATTAAATAGATATTAAAATAAATATTAAATATTTCTATATCATACAATAACCACAATTCATTTTTATAGATCTGGTTGTGGACGATAACGCCTAAACTTTCTGAACTGGGTTGATGATTTGATAATGTAGCGAAGACTCTGGGACGTTTGTATCCATATGCAGCACTTTATTTACAGAGTGGTCAAAAACAGGCAAATGGTCAAACACCGGCAAACAGAGCAATAAGGTCAAGGCAAAAATCTAAACGAGGAAACAGGCGGAGGTTAGAGCAGGCAGTAAACAATCGTAATCCAATTCAAAGCAAAAGGCAGGCAGCAAACAATCATAAACGGTACACAATCAAAACAAAACCAGGTAGACAATTGGAAAGAACGCTCTGAAATGTTTGACGAGGCAAAACAAGACATCGCGCTGAATCTGAGAATGTCCGGGGTTTAAATAGCCAGGCTGATTGGAGACAGGTGCGGCAAACATGGGAGTTGTAGTCCAAACTGTATTTAGTACTCTGGTGACGGTTCCCTTTGGCGGCTGGGAGAAGGCGGAGCAGCGGCCTGCTCTGTAACAGATAAAGATGTGGGACTTGGTTGTATTTTCTCAGAGCCCTACAACAGTAGAGCAAAGCGACCATGTCAAAGAATGTGTAGTACCACTGTTGAAGTCCGACCCTGACGAACTCCCATCAAATCAGGAGGCTTACAAAAATGAATCACAGGTTGTTACAGACATTCAAAAAACAACCAGTCAAGGAGTGTTTAAACATCAATTGTGGACACCATCAGACCATTCTGACACGCATGGACGCTCTTGAGAAGGAGATTGCTGATTTATAAAAACTAAATTCGGATACACTACAGCAACAAGGCATAGGAATCAGACAAGTTATCGCGAACCAACGATTACACAGTAGGGCGCATTAATGCACAACCACCGACCAAGATTTGACAACAAATCTACTAAAACAAACTGTCGCATTACTTAACAAGTATTTTAGGTGAGTCACACTTGGTTTAAATCATTGATTGTTATTCAGGGTTTTATTTTATTGTCAGTAGTATTTTAGTTTGTTTGGTTATTACAGGTTGTTAGTTTTGTGGGCGAACATTTTTAAGAGTATGGTGATTTTATTTGGTTGTTTTTTAAATAATAATAATGATCAGCGTTCAGCAGCAGTTAGATTTAGATATGGTGGTGCTGATGATAGCTGTGATATCCACCACAAACAAAATAACACAGAGGTGTTGCTCCATTTAATTCGGACAATACAAGAGTTGAAAAGACTTTTGTCCAGACTACCCTCGTGCTCCACAGGCATGTCCACCGTTGCGTCTGCTGCAGCCGGCTCATGCACCTGGTCGGACGTCTCCTCCAGCTCAGGCTCCGGGGGTTATCCACCTCTCGGTCGCGTCCGGCTCTGGCTCTGGCTCTACGTCCGCGGTGGGCTCGGGCTGCTGCGCATCGCGGAGTGATGACTGGTCAAGTTCTGGGCTAATGACGACCACATCTGATGACCCGGGGCTGGAGTCTGCTTTGATCCCGCCAACCATAGAGCAAAGTTGACGTAGCCCTTCAGGTCCATGCTACATTTGCGCGTGGCATGACAAAGCGGTGAAGCTCGTCCAGACCGGACCACAGTACCTCAATTAGGCGAGGTCACCAAATGTGGAGTCATAGGCGAAGTCCAAGAACTCTTGAACATACACCTCCATGTCTCTGCCATCTTGTCAAGGCCACAGGTCCATGATAATGAAAAAAGCAAAGAAAAAAAAATCTCGGGAAAAATGCGCTGCTGTGCTGTTGTTTGTGCAGTCGGTTATTCTGTTACGATTAGTGTTTGCAGTGACAGGATGACTGAGATTAAGGAGCGAAACACGGGAATACTAACAAAAGATATTTAATAAAGAAAAACATACAAACACCTAACCGTTGAAATTAGAGTAATAGCAACAACAGATGCACAGCAGTGTAGCTCAACGAGGTAGTCCAAAGGCATACAGGAGAAAAGTACATACAATAACCGACAAACTAAACATCCAAACTTAAGTAGTGCTACTAATCAAGGTGAAACAGGTGATGATGATTATCAAAGGACATGAGTGAAAACAGGAAAAACTGGAACCAAACAGAAAACTTCAACAGAAGAGTCAGTGCACGTAACAATTATTGCTTATGTAGATGGCTAACCAGTGTTTACCAGGGAGAGTTGAAGGGTGAGTGTTGATTACAACCATAGACGGTAATGTTCTTAACGGCACTTGTGGTAAATGATCGCATGGTAGTACTCCGAGAAAATGTGTGTTGTGTGAAATCCTGTCCATGACAGTGGTGAGCTGTATAGTGTCCATGTTCCAATTAATAGTAATTGATTAAGACCAGTCTACGGTTTGACACTTCTATGATGCTGTCAAATATATTGTAAACAATTAAGTTAATGGTACGTGGTAGCGGCTGTCTAAACTGAGCCTCCAGTCTAATATTCCCTGACTTGATTAGTGACACGTGCTAGTCGCACACCTCATCTGATGTGAGGTTAAATGCATAGAGTGTATATCCATGCAGAAAATCCTCCCTATCTTGCTTGATTTTTAAGATGTCTTCCAGAGGCCAAGGCTAGCTGGTAAAATTTATGCACGGCAGATCCGCCTTCATATTCAGATTGTAGCATTTTAACAGGTCCACCTGAAACTGTGCATTCACCCCGTAAACAATCACCTTATTTGTTTTGTATTTAAGAGAAGCCATTCTATGTAGCGTGTAGGCATCCTCTGAGGCAAGCCAGTCTGAAACTTCTTTATCAGTTAGCCGAACACCATTGTAAAACACTGTGCTTTAGGCGATTTTTACCACCCAAAGACCCTGGATTAGATGGTGTATAATAAACTTTTTTCATGTACTCGGACATGTTGTTGTTTTACCACACCACAATCAATAACACACAGGATTTAATGTTTTTGACATAATCTTTGTTGTTTGGAAATATAATGACGTTACACCCCTATCCAGATAGTGGGGAAACTGTATGTTTTTGCCAATCAGAAAGTCAACCAATATTTCAACAGTTTCACAAAAATTTATTCTGCCATTTCTTCTAGAGTCTTCGCTCTAATTCATCCCTATTTAGGTTGAGGTCAGGACTCTGTGCAAGGCCAGTCAAGTTCTTCCACACCAAACTCGCTCATCCATGTCTTTATGGACCTTGCTTTGTGCACTGCTGTGCAGTCATGTTGAAACATGAATAGGCCATCCCCAAACTGTTCCCACAAAATTGGGAGCATGGAATTGTCCAAAATCTCCATACATAATTGTAAAACAACGACCAGTTTTTAGCAGCTGAAAAAAATTAGACACGGCTCATTGTGTGAACGCTGTACAGCATCACAGTGCGCTTAGTCTTGTTGAACTCGTACCACCCTGTATGATTCTCAGAAAGTGAAAACTCGTGTTTCATACAATCTTCCTCAGTGTGTAAAAACTTTAAGCTAATTCGTGTTGGTCTTCTAAGATCCTCCATTTCCACCGATTCTTTCGTTGGTGATGTGTCAAAAGACCTTGAAGACTGAGGGATTTTAGGAGCGGATGAACAAGCCATTGGTAAAGAGACAGAAATGCAGCCTGCAGACTCTGACATTCTCATTCTGAATTCTCATGCCTATTTAAACACACCAAATCTAGACACCTAGTACAATTATTAATTTTATTCACAAAACATAGTAAGGAACATTTGTCACACTGGGTAGGCATCTTTCCAGGTCAGAGGGTGTCAAACAGGATGGGGCTCTGATAAAAGAGTTATTCTGTTTTAACAACACCCCCAGCATATCCCCAACCAGAAGAATTTCAGACAGGATGGAACCTTCTCTATGGTAATGTGTGATTTCACTTTAGAGGCAACAACACATGGATCTTCCCACAGACAAGTATATCCCCCCAATTCTAATCCCCGCCAAGAATTGGGGGGATATACTTTAATTAGGATTCTAGCTGAACACACATTGAGATAAATTTGTGACCAAAAGTCTCAGATCAACCACTTTCATGTCTGTCTGAAGCGTGAACACTGGAACTGGAACCCATCTCAACAGTGTCAACACACACACACACACACACATCGTAAAACATTTATCTCCCTACCAAAACTTTCACACTTACTTGCTTACTATACTATTGAGAGAAAGCAAGTCAGAAAGGAAGGAAGGAATGGTGGGGTCAGTTTCATATGGCACCCGGACAGGGTTTGTCTGATTGACAACCGAACAAGTCATAAACAGGGGAGGGAGGGGGGTAATAAATCACTTCTTGTTTTGATTGATAGTTGACAGACAATGAAAAGGCCCAATGAACCAAAGCCATCACCAGAGATGAAGTCAGAATGGGATGTGCTTTTTTTGAAGTTCCAATATTATGGAGGCAAGACCTTGCCTGATGGGGATTCAGTCCGAAAAGGGTGTTAAGATCCTTCAAGCCAGTGTCTCTATTCATCAAATGTTACCTTCATAGCCAGAAGCTTACAGTTTCCCATCAGGATTTGACAGTGCAACCATTTCAGTTGCATTTGGTGGATACATGAAATTCACATTTCTTGCATTGATGTATAGATGGCGATCAGAGAGATGCTGGAGAACCTATGAGGGAGTGAATCAGGATTGCTTTTGTAAAATATTACGCCTCTTCATCATATCCTTGAAGATCTCGTTCATAAAGAGATTCATAATTTCTATTTCATCTATTTCATGGAAGACTGAAGGTATGTTAAAAAGACCAGCCGTGCTGGTATCAAAAGCTTCCACCTAATTTAACAGTTATGGCTATCAAACCTCTTTGACCAAACCTCTTTGATTGATGCAAGGATGGAGACTTCTTTCACAAAGAAGTGAAGTGACCAAATGTTGACAAATAAACAGTATTAACTAATAGCCAGCGTTCCCTCAGTCAAGGTAAACACTGCTTTAGCAATAAAGAACATACCACCATATAACCATAGCAAGTGATAGGACACACACATTTTGTGTGCAAAAACACCTTGATTACATATGTAACCCTCGTTCCTTGAAGGAGGGAACAGAGACATTATGATAACGAACTGACGTATGTGGTCTCTCTTGAGAACCCTATCATCCTTTGAATGGAAAAACGTGCCAATGAACATTGGCCTGAGATCCGGCCGCAGCTCGCTTTCATTTAGGTTTGTGCTGAGGAGCCGAGATGTGTCCTGGTCAATCAGCGGTGAATCAGGCTTGCGGCAAAGGGACGTAACGTCTTAGGGGGGTTACATACGTAACCAAAATGTTCCCTTTCAGTCAGTCACGTTCAACGTTACGTCAACGAAACTGACGTATGGGATCCCTGTGGAAAATGCAGCAAGCCGACCCACATTACAGGCTAGAAATGCAAGTATGGGCAGGCGGAGCGTGCCTCTGTACGATAGCATCCCTGCCTCCGTAACCTACCCAGTGCTCTGCACAGGCAACCCGTCGCAGCCCAGCCTGGTGCGGAGCCTGGACGCGGAGAGGTCAAGGTGATTGTTCCTGTCCCCCCAAGAGAGGGCAACTTAGTGCACAGGTCTCCTTCCTCTCTTGGTATATGGTCATGAGAAATACTGGGGAAAATGCCGTTTCAGGGAAAGGGCGCTGCGGAGACCACACCCTGCTAAAAGGAGGTAATGTGTGGGAATGAGGTATAGACTAAAAAGGACAGTACTACCTATGTGAAATGTCTCTGTGCAGGTCCTACCTACTGGGACGGCTCACTGTCCCCAGAGACTGGCAACGATACAGCGCCAAGGGAAAGACACGGGTTCACCGATAGGGAAAGAAAAAGCGCTGAGAAAGAAAAGCAGTAAGCTGATCGGGCAAGTGTAGGGGTCTTCTTTACAGGGACTGGGTGGAGCCCCACTCCAGTCCGGTGGCCGCAGCTGCCCGGGTAAGCATGGCTGTCAACTCTGAGTCAGAGTCCAGAGGAAAGACCCAGCCCAAAGGGGGAAGTTCTTTCTCATCCTCAGAGAAGAACAGCCCACTCTCCGATGCAGTGATCAACATCCAGTCCTCATCTGGAGCGCCGAAGGTGATAACGGGTCCCGCGGGGGGAGGGCCGTCACCACCCGACAGCTCTAGTCCCAATGCTGCAGAGGACTGGGAGGTCCACAGGGAATGACCCGGTGGGAAGTCTCCACAGTGACCTCAAGGTCTTCCAAAGCACTAACAAGCCTTCAGGCTGTGCCTTCAAGCGCATAGCCTGTGCAACAGAATGAGGCGCAGGTGCAGAGGGAGCTTGATCTCTCATAAAGAGAGAGAGCTGTGACCACAGCTTTGAGATGGGCATGCTCTCATAATGAGAGCACAACCCAACCATGAACTCCACAACTGCATGCTCTTCACCCAGGCATGTGAGCATGGTCAACAGACAAGGTCCGGAAGTAAACACATCCAGGAACATACGGATGGAAAGGCATCTTTAAAAAGACGCACATCATCCATAAAAAAGCTCATTAAAATGAAAATGTGCTCCTTATAGGAAATAAGCTCTTTAAAAACCAGGTCCGTCAAAGTGCTGAGGGGAACCTCCACCGGAAGCAGGCGAGAACTGCTGATTGCGCTGTCACCCACAGCGGACGCTGGAGAACTCAAAGGCGATAGTCGAATGACCGTGAGTCACGAACACCCGAGCTGTGGCTGGCTTTATACACCCGCTTCTGGGTAGGCGTGACCCAGCCCGCAAGTCCTTTGCCCAATGCTCATTGGCTCTTTCCTCCCTGGCCAATGTTCATTGGCACTTTTTTCTATTCAAAGGTGATAGGGCTCTCAAGCGAGACCCCATACGTCAGTTCGTTGATGAACGTTGAACGTGACTGACTGAAAGGGAACACGTGATCATGTTTTACATGTGATTTCATGGGTTTCCCGTGAGAATTTATTGGGATTCACACGCAAGTAAATATTCCAAAACCACACATTTTCATCTGATCTTGTTTCTGCACATGCAAAAAAACGTGATTATGTGTGAAATGTGTGGTTATGGAACACTTTCATGTGAATTCCATTTTTTTAGTATTGTGTTATTTTTAAAACTGTAATTGCCACAATTGTGGAAAGATTGGACATATAAAAAAGTATGCAGGGTTAAAGTCACATCTGAACAGTAGATCTGCTGGACAACAGAATAAGCACAAAGTTAAATTTCCAGAATTGTAATTGTTCTCCCTGTCAGGTAATACAGAAAAACAGGCATTCTGAGGCATTTTACTGTGAATCAGACAGTTTTATTGATGGAAATTGATACAGGGCCATGTGGTTCATTTCTGAACAACATGTTCATAACCATAGTTGATGCCTATTGTAAGTGGTTAGAAGTTTTCCATGTCACAAATTACTTCTCAAGCTACAATTAATAGACTAAAGATGGTTGTTTCCAGACTAAAGAAGGTTGTATTTTTGCATACTACTAGTGCACCAAAACACCCAGCAGCTAATGGATTGGAGAAAAGATGTCCAGACATATAAAGTGGGTATGAAAAAACTGAGTAATGGACAAATGTCCATCTGATTTATTCTTAAGAGTCATATCTGCACCAGATTGGACTTCCTGAAACCAAACATTCATGAAACTGTTCACGGAAAACAATATTTGCAGAAAAATCAGCATGATTACCGAGTAAGAGAAATATCCTTTGCTGTAAATCATTCTGTAAGCAGACGGTGGGAGGAGATTCAAAGAGGACTTGTGTCTTATAAGGTACATAATCCATTATCGGACACAGTATATAGATGGTATAGTAATCAACTGAGACTCCAGTGCCACAGTAAAAAAAGACAGTGTTGACCAGAGTTCTGGAGCCTGAACATCAACTAGTGCATGTTAGTCTCAGGTACTATTAAAACCACCTGAACCCTTGGTTGCAAGTACAGTAGGTCTGCAATGTTCTAAACAGACTATTGAAATACCACAGATTATTTAATTTTTTGTGTTACAAAAACAAGTAAAAAAATAATGGATGTATGTGGTAAAAGTTGAAAGGTGGTGTTAAACTTAATGGGGGAGATGATGTGGTGTATAGCGAAAACTGAAGGTGCGTATTCCTATTATCTGGTTCATTTATGGCATTTATTGGTTCCTTCTTAGTTTAAGTCATGTGATGTGGTGCTCACAAGGGCGTGTTGACGTAAGTATTGTTTGAACCTGAGTAAATTGTGTTTGATGGCATTTTTCTCGTCAATATTTTACATAAAATATTTTAGATATTTGGCCTTTAGCTACCTGGCGTTTAGATGTAGAATACTGTTGGCAAATGTGTTAAAGGACCATGACCATGACAGACTGCGCCCGAAAATGACCTTTACGTTCAATGAGTTAGCAGACGTTCTCAAATTCCTGACACACACATACATATAATAAAAGACCATTATGTGCTGTATTGCAGAACATCGATTACAGCACCTTAATGTTAATATTTGTTGCCCTACTGGAAAGGGTTAAACATGTTTGGCACACGTCAAGTACTCTCTGATTCCCCATAGCGATCAGATGAGAGAGCTGCAGGGTTCTCTTTCTCTCTCTGGGTGCATGTTGGAGTTGATCTGTTCTGCTGGGTCGTTTCAGGCCACGTCTATTCGACCACTGGAGCAAACACTGTCATTTCAGGGATATCTACAGCCACTTGTACTGGACATATATGCGCATACTGGTTTGCAGCTTTCAGGGTGAGATATTATTTCCTGTGTTTTGGGGCGGTGTGAAGTGAAACGACATGCTCTGCTGAAAAATGTATCCGTGTTAAACACCAAAGGCCAAATCGCTGTAATGTCACAGCGATGATTTCATGTTAAAGATGTTTTTGCAAGCGGATGCAGTTGTGTTGTACTGTGTCTTTTGCTAAACCCAGAGTCCTTAATGGTTTTAGAAACATCACATTTACACCAACGCGTGATTACTTTATAATATATTTACTAACATGATACTAACATATTAAGTTACGTAGTGCACGGTTCACTGTTTTTGTTGCATGTAAAGTTATGTACATAGCTGTATGTACATGCGTGTATGCCGTTTTCAAACTTTTGTTATGATGGTTTGGTGTCATAATACGCTTTTCACGCTACCTGACTGTATTTTTTCAGGTCATATTTATTTAATGGGAATATTTTAGTGCTATTATTGGTCTGGGCTGTCAGAATGGCTCACATACAAAGAGCAAAGGGTCTGACCCACTTAAAACGGTTTCATTGCGCTGAAAATTCGCAGATTACAGACATCACAAACACATTATTTTATTACTATAATACTGTCAATGTTGTAACATTTGACTCTTAATTTTGTTGCAGTGGCTTGATGGCACTGTGGAATGATTGTTTGTGCATATACACAGAAAGGGCAAATATTTTTTATTGTACCTATAATTGTTAACACCTGCATTGAAGACTTTGTTAACTGAATATCACCTTACCATTTACACTATTTCTGTAGTAGACACTGTGTATATTATGCACAGTGTGCAGAGCACTGTATACTGCACATTTCAACAATGCAAATGACTTGTTCTTCAATTTTCAGTGTGCCTGAGGAACTAGGGGGAATATCAGTCATTGTAAAACCAAATTGACCCAATTTCTTAATGCGCATTCATAGTCTGGTGAAAAATGAATTTTTACTCTAACAACTATTTCTTGACTTGTTATTTGCTCTGTATGGCAAATTACATTTTTATACAGAACTGATTTATTGTGAGATGACTGGAAGCCACTAGCTAATTTAGACACACTAGACAGCAATTTAGTATACTACTATTTACAGTGTTCACTGTTGCATACTGCAGTTTCAAATACTAAAAAAATAGAAGACGGTACTGTCTGTATGAAGTATGCACTAAGCAGTACACTTGTATTTTATTTTAAACATAGCTGAAATCTAGACACAACACTGGGTTTGTAAAAAAACAAAAATCTACTGTTATGCAATCACAATGAACCCTGTGACATATAGTGAAGTGCATGTCAGCGCAGGCAATGCAATAATCCTATTATCAGTTTTGTGTGTGTAATGAAAGTGGCAGACACGCAGTAGAAAGAGGGATGTTAAAATATGTTGAGACTATTTGTGTTTTTCTTTACGCTAATTTCTCTGCATCTGGAAGGTTAGTTCAGGTCTACTGTGTCATGTGGATCACTAAATCTATTTAAATGCAGGGCAACCTGAAACCCATTTGATTACAGTTCATGTCAGGTGTTGAATTTAAAAAAGTGCATTTTTAATTAGTGGTGCATGCGAAGCAAAACATCACTATTACTCTGTTGCATACTTCTGTTTCTGGATACTTACGAAACTTGGGTACGTAACTCGTCCCAGACAGTTTGTCGTAGATCCATGAATGAGGGGTCAGATTGACTGGCTTATTGAGGAGGGGTGCGGTATAACTTTTATAAGTGATGGGGTGTACAATGTTTTTAGAGCGTACGAAAAAGTGGGAATTTTTTTAATGGAAAAAATTACATAAACATTAGGCTGAATTTTCTGATGTCATTAGAATGTCATTATATGTCTTGGTGTGGACTCGACTCACTCGACTTAGCGGGCAGCAACAAATTGACATTACAACTTCTTAGCCACACCCTGGCAACCAGTTACAGTACCCTAGCAACCGCCCCATAGATGTTGGGCACATTGGGTAGATATTTGTGATGTCATAGTTCCGCATCAGAATGTTTTAAACACTTGGGGGTAGGCTCATACTGCTCGGCTTAGTGAGCAGGAACAAATGGTGATATTTCAACGTGATAGCCACGCCCTAGCAACCAGGTACAGTACCCTAGCAACCACCCTATTGACTTCCGTTTAACAAGGTAAGAGGCATCAGAACATCATAGAGACAAGTGGGTCACCTGTTTTGACTCAGACTGGCAAGTAGTCTTTAATTATTACCATGGAAACTGTCCAGCCATGCCCTAGCAACCATTTAGAGCACCCTAGCAACCGACATTAATTAGCTATATCTTAGCACCAGAACATCATAGAAACATGGCTCTTTTGATTCACATACACATCTGTCTATTTGTTTTACCCTGTTAACTGTCTAGCTACAGCCTAGCAACCATTTACAGTACCCTAACAACGATGTAATAAAATGAATAAGCCATATCTCAGCATTAGAACATTGTAGAGACATGTGGGTGAGCGTATTTGACTTGGCTGTCAATGGGCTTTAGGTATTGCCTGACAACTTCCTAACCACACTCTAGCAACGATTTAGATCACCCTAGCAACCTCATAACATCATAAATAAGCCATATTTTAGTATATCTATCATGCTAAATCATGCTAGCTTCATGGTAATTAATGCTATCATCATGCCATTTCATGTTAAAACATGTTAACATCATGCTAAGTCTGACTAGTATCACATTAAATATATGTGTATATATATAAAATAATTTATATACGCTATATAAATAAAGTTGACTTGACTTGAGATGTACTTAAAAGGTAAACCTGTGGGTGGAACACACGGCTATTGCATGTACATCTCCATTCAGCTTTCCTGCCGTTCCAAGATGCACATACTAGCAGCCACTCTCTTGCCATTGCTTCTTTTTATCGTTTTTCAAAGCACAACTGGGCAGCATTGTGGTTTCTTTAAACGTCCAGTTTAACCGTCCAACTGCCAACAAAAGCAGTGTGTCATACGTCATAACGAGATTTGTGCGTCATTGCACATGCGCAGAGCTTTCTTGTTTAATTTTAATTCAATGAAGTGTTTACATGTCCTCTCGATCAGATAAGAAAAGGTTTAAACAACCCCATCTAACCAATTTATTTAGACTGACGTGTTTATACGTGACTTATTTTAATCTGATTGTGTTTTTAGTCCTATTACGATCACATTATTAGGGGCCATGTAAACGCAGCTAGTGTTACATATACCATTACAGAGAAATACTAAGCCATAATAACTAGCCTTAAAAATATAAATTGAACGCATGCATAAATCGATCTGTGTGACACTGGTAGAATGACTATGAACATGTGAAGTCTTTACATTATATAAAAACAGATAACTAAAAGATAAAGCAACAAACACTACATCAATAGACAATTATCTAACTAACGTCACTGTTTTTCCTCCGTTCTCAGATTTCTTATGTTGGAAAGCAACACTTAACATGAAATTTAGGGCAATTTAGTGATCATATTCGGAGCTCTTTTGCTTTTCTGTACATTATACGCTTTATTAATAAGGTGAATCTTGTCATTTGGGCTTAATGGATTAAGCCACAGTACGCGTTTTAGGACACAAATTCACCTGCGGTGTCCTGCTCACAAAGAAGCCAGTGGTCTGTCGATTTGTTTCACCTTGTCAGGTTTTCCTCCCGAGTGGAAAATATTAGCTATCTCTAGGGATTTATCCTACCACATTGAAAAATCCTACTGCAGGTTTCTGCTTTGCTTCTGTGACCACAAAAAATAATTCTGTGTAACTTTGCCACCTTTAAGAAGATCAGCGCACTGATGCCAGGGATGTGGAAAGAATGACGTGCAGGTGCTTAGCAGATCTGGCAAGCTTAGCATAGCGTCTTATTTTGGCCACCATGTCCACACTTCCACAAACATAATATTTGTGGAATAATATTTTTATTCCACAATAATAGTTTTACATTTTTTTACATTTATGCGTTTGGCAAATGCTTAAATCCAAAGCGACTTACAGTACATTTAAGTTTTATCAGTATTTTATCACACATTTTATCCATATGTGTGTTCCCTGGGAATTAAACCCACAACCTTTACACTGCTAAGGCAATGCTCTAACAGTTGAGCTACAGCAATAGTAGCACACATTTATCTAGTGCGAGCGACCACATCAAGTGTCTAACATTGAGTTATTAGTCAGGTTTCAAATAAAAAGTGAAATTTGAGGTTGATGAATTTTAAGTGAACATTTGCCTGCAGAATTCGCAAGTCACCTTTTTGGTCATCTGTTAACTTCTCGAAATAAACAGTTTTGATGTCCTTTGATTTCATAATTACTACATATCGGTCAATCACAGACTGTGTTGCTTCGCACTTTTTAAAATTAAAATTAAAATTTGTTTTCTCCTTGACTAATGATTAGTCGACTGTTAGGGGGCAGTGCTAAAAATAAGGGCTGTCATTAAAATGAAGTAATAATAACAACCAGTGAAAGATGTTGGTATTCATAATGTTAAGGTATTGTCATGTGTTGCTAAATTAGACTAATTTAGTAAGCCGCTAAATGATGCCGTTTTAATGATAGGAGTTTCCTTCAGGTTCCTTCGTGTTGTTAATCCTGGAGGCAAAGATTAGTGTGTAATAAGGACTGCTATTTTATATTTATAATCCCAACCCGTTTTTAAAGTAAATGGAATTGATTCCACCGACAAAACGGGGAGTCAGAGTTGACTGCAAAAAACCTGGAATCGAGCACTCCTAACTTTCACAGCCTGTAGGTTATCACTGTTTTCCTAGCCCCATAGTAGTTTGTTAATGCAGGTCATGTGAAAAATGTATGTTAAGCTCTACTTTTTATTTGTTGAGCTATTCAGTAGTTTTGCCCTTGTTTATATATACAGAGTAGTGTTGACAAAAATATCGATATTTCGATAAATATAGATTCTGAAATATATGAAACGGTTTATTTCCCGAAGTATCGATACACTAATATCAGTCTAGCTTTGGCACTTTCACTCTCTCCCTTCTCTCCAACGGCAAGTTGACACACACAGCGTTAGTGAGTAAGATGCGAGTGCAGGGCAGCAACTGGCTTTGGTTGAAAAAGAACACAGCAGAAGTGCTGACTGGAACTATTTTAGATTTGAGACAAATGAACACGGAAAGGCAAAAGCATGCCAATATGCAAGCGTTGTTACAAAGCAGTGCTAACAAAAGGTGCTAACACCACTAATTTAGCAAAGCACCTGAAAGACAGACACCCTGACCTATTTGAGAGGTTAGTAACTGCTCTCATTTCAACATTACTGAAATATTAACCAAGATGTCCCACTATTGTTGCTGATGTGAGTGTCCTCATGTTGTTCCAGTGAGGTTTGTTTTCACATGTGAATTTACTATAGCGCTCTATTTATGTGCGTTGATCAATAAATATATGTGAATCCAAAATTAAAATCTGTTCATATAAATGTTAATGTATTGACCAATTAATGAACAATACATTTGTTACAGTATTTATTAAACTTTGATAACATTAGTTAATAAAAACACAATGGTACATGTTAGCTCTTGTTTAGATTAAAAATATTAACAGATAGAATGTTGGATTTTAATTAGTCAGGGCTCGCAAAATTTAAAATTCCCTGGTAGCCCTTTGAACAGGCACTCTTCAGATTTTGATAGCCCGAAATTAATTTAAGTAGCCCAAATAAAAAAAAGACATTATATTTAATGTAGAATATTGTAAAGGAGACAAAACATCAATCAAAAACTTTTTCAAAACACAAATAACAACAATCGTATAAAATAATCAAATTACAATCATCTATAAAAATATTTGGTTCTAACTGAACTCAAATTTTTATGAACTTGTAAAAACTATAGAACATATATATAGAACATTAATATAGAACATAATTCAGTCTGTGTCAGATTCTGAATATGAAATATCAAGGGAAGTCACAGATAAAAAAATGACACTCTACGTTGAGGACATAGCATCTCCATAGCTTTCTCCATCTGTGCATCGCTCTCCACTTCAGAACTGAAATACCTGCATAAATCCATGCGCCTCTTATTTTTACACATGCACACATAACTTATCAGCTAATAATAATAATATTAGCTATTTTCTTTTCACTGCGCATGCGTTCTCTATCACGTTTAATCTTGCTGCGGGAGATTTCACTTGTCACGTAAGGAGAGTAATGACTGCAGGACGAGCGTCAGTGATACACAGTTCACACCGTGATCGAGAATTGAAAGTGAAAGTTGAAAGCGAGCACGCATTCAAACGCGACTTCAATACTTCACATATTGATAGCGGCTTCCGACGCCTGAAAATTACATACAACATAATTACCCGACCAAATTTGCGAGAGAATGCGAAAGCATAGCAATATATTTTTCCTCCTTATAAGATACCCTGACATGTACTTGAAGCACTTAAGCACTTTATTGGTTTTTGTATGCATGACAATCTGAGAGCCTTTGAAACAAGTGCACTACCTCAAGATGTTCATGTATAATATACCTCATTGTCATGTTCTAGGCTTGTGATATATTTATCTTTAAATAAAAAAAACCCTTAACGTTGTGTCAGTGTTTTTCCCTGTTGTATCGAAAATGGTATTGAATATCGATATTTTTCAAGGTATCGTATCAAAGTTAGAAATTCCACAGGCAAAGGTCGGATAATGGCGAACAGGGCAATACAGGTGAGACTAAATCAAATTGAGTAAACAGGCAAGGGTCGAGGCCGGCAGCAAACAAACAACAATGTTCAAAGCAAAAACACGAGGCAGACAGCAAAAGGTCAAAAATGCTAAACAGTCCAATTGGCAGGGGGAAAGCAGTTCAGAAAACGCTCTGAATTGCAGCTCATGGGAGTACAAGACACACTGAGTAGAGTGTGGTTCTGGGCTTTATAATCCGACCGATTGGGAGCAGGTGCCAAACAGGAAGCAACCAGGCCTGGGTACGAGGGTCATAGGAAATGTAGTCCGGAACGGAAGTTAGTCTACTGGTGATGACTCCCTCTGGCGGCAGGGAAGAGGGGGAGGAGCGACCTCCTCCGTAACAAATGTAATGATTGAACTAAGCGAGGCAGAGGCTGTTTAGTTTAGATGTTGCCCTTGTGATTTTCTTGTAAAATCAATTGAAATAAACCTTTACGAAATACCTATAATTGCAAAAGGAATGAAATAGCCAATAAATGGCATGGCACTCTCTACAGTTGTACAAAAATAAAATATGTAGAGACTCAGTACAACAGAAACAGGTGTACACTGCATGCAGATTTTGTGTGAAGTCAGCCAATCAGATTGTGTTTACAAGACTGAGAAATATGTTTGAAACATGCATGACTGTGGGCCCCTTTAGTCTGAGGCTGAGACTGAGGCTGAGACTGAGACTGACTGAGAGTGGAACTGAACATATGTTAGGTAACAATCACCTTGACACCAGTGGTAAAAATAGTTCTTTAAAGTAATTTATCAACATCATCTGTTTGCATTTGTTGACATCCGCTTATTTATTTTTTTTAATACAATGATATTAAGACATTTATTTTAAGTGGGACAAAGGGTCCAAATCATTTTTGTGGCTGCTGTGGTGATTAGACATTATATAACCAACACTCTGCTGTAAACAGGCTAAAGCCTTTTGCCCAGCTATGTAAACGTCTGTCTAATATTAGAAGTGGATTGTTATTGGGTGTAAAGTAAAACTATATTTGTGGTTTATTGTATTCATATTGGGTAGTAGCCATTTATATCTAGGTAACACAAGATCTTTGGGAGAAGTATAACAACTCAAAAAAGATGGATATATAAAGTTATGAATTTCAATCAATCATTATTATATAGTTTTATGCAAGACCTTCTCCAGTGACTCCAGCGATTGTATGCTTCATTCACTTCCATTTTTAAGCATTTCATCAAAAGCCATGGCAAGTGCAGATGCTGTATTTTAAGCAGAGAATTCTTGTGGATGTAAAATAATTGTATTTTGTTTAAAATCAGCATCAATGTACTGGGCCCTCAGAGTTAGCATTAATATTGGGCTCACATTAGCACTGCATTTATCTGTGGTGAAACTAATGAATCTGAACTCAGCATTAAGTAGACTGTGAACATGAGTTGACACAGCATTGTACATGTGGACTAGAGCTACATCCATGTTATTTTCTGAGCAAAAAATAATGACTATCAAACAATTTAACCACTATTGACAGAAGACACCCACTAAAATGTCATTTAGTGTAACAGTTCATATACAAGAATCTTTTCAGGCACATTTAGAATGACAATCATTTGATGACATATTAAAAGACTGTTTAGGGGTAGGGGTGTAAAAATATTCAAAACTGAACTGAAAAACCACAATACACCCCCACAATATGTACTGTGGAACTGCACATGGCAAATTGGACTGCTTTCTATTTCAGTGAAAGTGTCAGGTTTCTCTTCAAGAACAACAGTTGCTCAGCTTTCTGGCTCGGGAGACGGTTCCTTGTCTCATTGAGAACATGAGATGCTGCACTGAATAGTCTTTCACTCTCTGTGTTGGTGCTTGGGGCAGTTGTTGCAATGCAGCACAGGGTTTAAAGACTATGGAGGACAGTGGTCGTCATTTGTTGTCGTCATCAGAAACAAATACTAAAGTATTTCCATACCACTGACATGATTGCCCTTTCCTACGTAGCACTGTAATAGTGGCTAGGGCAAGGGCGGGAGGGGTGGCATATTTTCGTATTTTCTGCCAAAAACTGATGATGTCATTTTTGGCCGAAATTTTGTGCATCCTTAGTGGTACTCTCATGGTGTACTCAACAGCCCTCGCCCCCTGTTGCCCCAACCCAGTCCTGGGCCATTGTTGAGGTTGACCTCACTTCACCTTATGTCACAAAACAAGTTTTCTTCCTTGACATTTGAATAAATAGTAATTAGTACACTTTTAACAACTAATAAGAACTGTATTTTTTCCAAATGTTATACACCAGGGCCTAAACTTCAGCCTGGCACACATTTTCAAGTTTCTCACTAATAATCCAAGAAGATCTCGCAAACCACACAGATCAACAAATCAAGTTAATACTTTTTCTTTCAGTTTAATAGTTTTCTGCCGTTGAAGCGAGTAGGGACAATATGATCAGTTGCATTTAAAATTAATAAAAGCGTGCTGCGCTGGAGCGATGACTGCTCGCTCGTAATACAGCAACACTTTTCATAAGAAAGATTAAATCAGCCCTAATGATCACCACCCTATAGCACATTTGTCACATATATGCATATATTCATATTATTATTCACATCTGTCTTTAATATACTGTATATATGATCTACCTCAGAGCATAAATGACTGTGAGAAACAAGGTTTTCTTTATCAGGACTTCTGTTGATCTGTTGATATCTTTAAAATGCCCATATTAAACACGAGTATGGTAAGCGTTGACATGGTCATTGACAAAGTAAGTTTAACTACTTGCAAAGTAGTTATGAATGGCATCTTTCTGCAAATATATTCCAAAAACAATAAAAATGTAATTCAACACATGATTGCAGCACACTGTGCTGAGAAACATGTATAGTATAATAATGTAGAATATGACATAGGCCATTGTGACATAGGCCATTGTGACAATATGACATTGTGTTTTTTTGCAGTACATACACTTTGAGTTGAGTGAAGTAGCTCCTCCTAAAAATGCAGCGACAATTTTTAATGTCTTTCTACAACAACTCCTACAAGTCCCCCCAAAATTCATGAATCCCCCCATGAGCCTTCTAAGGGTGGAATTCCCCCTGTACACTGGTTACTGTCTTCAAGTATTAGTGTTATTACGTTAAATAGTTTTACCCATTTTTCGGCAAGAAGTTTTTGTAAGGAAGTTAAATTCATTTGAATTATAATAAAATTTAGTATGTTTACATGTTCTTTTATATATTTTAATAATTAGGTCAGAATAAGTATATTGTTTTATTTTTACAGAAATAGTGTAAAAGTGCCTTGCAAAAGTATTCATACCCCTTGAACTTTTTCCCATTTTGTCACCTTACAACAACAAACTTAAATGTATTTTATTGAGATTTTATGTGATAGACCAACACAAAGTAGCACATAAGTGAAGTGGAACGAAAATGATATACAGTTTTCAAAATTTTAAGCAAATAAAAATCTGAAAAGTGTGGTATGCTTTTGTATTCAGCCCCCTGTACTCTGATACCCCTAAATAAAATCCAGTGCAATCAATTGCCTTCAGAAGTCAACTAATTAGTTAATAGAGTCCACATGTATGTAATTTAGTCTCAGTATAAATATACCTGTTCTGTGAAGGCCTCAGTGGTTTGTTAGAGAACACTAGTGAAAAAACAGCATCATGAAGACCAAGGAACTCACCAGACAGGTCAGGGATAAAGTTGTGGAGAAGTTTAAAGCAGGTTTAGGTTATAAAAAATCTTTTAACATCTCAAGGAGCACTGTTCAATCCATCATCCAAAAATGGAACAAGTATGCCACAACTGCAAACCTACCAAGAACGTCTACCTAAACTGACAGACCGAGCAAGGAGAGCACTGGTCAGAGAAGCAGCCAAGAGGCCCATGGTCACTCTGGACAAGCTGCAGAAATCCACAGCTCAGGTGGGAAAATCTGTCCACAGGACAACTATAAGTTGTGTACTCCAGAAATCTGGCCTTTATGGAAGAGTGGCAAGAGGAAAGCCATTGTTGAAAGAAAGACATAAGAAGTCCCATTTGCAGTTTGCCACAAGCCATGTAGGGGACACAGCAAACGTGGAAGAAGGTGCTCTGGTCAGATGAGACCAAAGTTGATTTTGTTTTGGCCCAAATGCAAAGCGATATGTGTGGCAGAGAAATAACACTGCTCATCACCTTGAACACACCATCCCTACTGTGAAACATAGTGGTGGTAGCATCATGCTGTGGGGATGCTTTTCTTCAGCAGGGAAAGGGAAGCTGGTCAGAGTTGATGGGAAGATGGATGGAGCTAAATACAGGGAAATCCTGGAAGTAAACCTGTTGGAGGCTGCAAAAGACTCGAGACTGGAAAGGAGATTCACCTTCCAGCAAGACAATGACCTCAAACATACAGCCAGAGCTACAATGGAATGGTTTGGATCAAAGAATATTCATTTGTTCGAATGGCCCAGTCAAAGTCCAGATCTAAATCCCATTGAGCATCTGTGGCAAGACTTGAAAATTGCTGTTCACAGACGCTCCCCATCCAATCTAGAGCTTGAGCTTTTTTGCAAAGAAGAATGGGCAAAACTTTCAGTCTCTAGATGTGCAAAGCTGATAGAGACATATCCCAATGCAGCTGTAATTGCAGTGAAAGGTGGCTCTACAAAGTATTGATGCAAGGGGGCTGAATACAATTGCACACCACACTTTTCAGATTTTTATTTGCTTAACATTTTTAACTTGTTTTGTTACATTTGTTACTTTATTTTTTATTTAACCTTTTCGTTCCACTTCACAATTATGTGCTACTTTGTGTTGGTCTATTACATAAAATCTCAGTAAAAACAATTAAGTTTGTGGTTGTAATTTGAAAAAATGTGGAAAAGTTTAAGGGGTATGAATACTTTTGCAAGGCACTGTATACCATTTAGTGTATGGGGAATTCCTTTTTTGGGGGCAGTTGCAGCCTACTGCTTAGTGAGTCAAGCTTGTAATCAAAGAGTTTCTGGTTAGCAAGGCACCTAACCCAGATTGCTCCCTAGGCGCAGCAGTGCTGCCCACTGCTCATCAAGTTTAAAGGTACATCATATATTATACAGCATATTAAGGACAGACAATATGTATAAAGTTTGAATATATACATAAATGTGGCAAATGTGCTATAAGGTGGTGATCATGGAGTATTTCTTATGAAAAGTGCTGCTGTATTATGAGTGAGTGGGCATCGCCCCAACGCCGCACGCTTCAATTTCTTTTTTTTAACTTGACTGAACCTTTGGTCTCAACTCATTCACTGATTCATTTACTGACTGTATGAAATTATGAAAGTGCCGTGGGTGATGTATCGCAGTTCTTCGGTTTGGTAGCTTTTAGTAATGTGGCTTATTCCAGTTGAAGCATAAAACTGTATGTTACTTGGGGAAAAATTATTTTGGAAATTTTCAAATGAATTAGGATATTTCCTCTGCTGCGCAGATTCCACATACCCATGGTTACATGTGATCATTTTAGAATATATGTCACTAGATCAATTCATACCCTACATTAGGGCTGCACGATATGGAGAAAAAATTTTAATGTGATTTTTCAGATCAAAATTGATTCAAAATGCAATTTACTATTATAAAAAATCTACAGGTTTGTTGTGGTGGTTTTAACAGCATCAAAAAAAGACCAAGCATAATCACAACTATACTAACAATGTGCTACTGTTTATTTAAAACCACTTAAACATTGTGGCATTTTTGAAAGTTGTCATGTTGCAAACATCTGATAAATTAGAAAAATAGCTACAGTAGGGCTGGGCGATAAAACGATAACGATATGTATCGCGATAGACACGTGATCGATATCAATAAAAAATGTGTTCGTTAAAACGTTCGATATTTTTTATTCTTCATCGGAAGAAAACAGAGGTTGCGAAGCAAGTTTGGTTGCATTAACAAAGGCACTCGCTCTCTGGTAACCTAGCAACGTGGGGAGTGACACGCTAACAGCCAATCATGTAACAGTTTTTATGTTTGGTTGCGCCATATCATTGTCTCGTGCTGGTCTGCTGGATTCCTCTTCATAAGCAGAAAATGAGTGCCGCAGCGAGCGAGGAAATTGTAA
>JAZGTI010004615.1:0-27565 GCA_036877585.1 Botia kubotai
GTGTGTGTGTGCGCACTTGGCTGGGTTAAATGCAGAGCACAATTTCCGAGTATGGGTCACCATACTTGGCCTCACGTCACGTCCTTTCCTTTCCTTCCTTTCCTAAAACAAAAGTAAAGTATTTACACACTTTCTGGTTGTTAACAAGTTAAACATGTTCATATTTTTATATTTTTATTTCCCTCATCTCCTTTCAGCCAAACAGAATCTGAAGTATATTAAATACTATCCTGGCTCTTCCCAGCCTTAAAATGACAGTGAATAGTGCCTGAGATTTTGAAGCTCCAAAAGTGCATCCATTCAAGCAAAAGTAAATGTTTGTGAAAGAAAACGAGTGATATTTCGGGCATATTCAGCACTTGCTATAATGGGTTTTAACGTTAACATATCTGCATGAAAAGCACGTCAATAACCACGTCAAATAACTTTGAATCTCACTGGTGACTGCAGTCATGAAACACACGACAACCAATGACATTTGAAGTTATCTCGGCATGAATCGCTGCCACTTTAAATCTGGGAAAAGCCAGAATGTTATTTAATATAACTCTGATTCTCTGCTGAAAGAAGAAAGTCATATACACCTAGCATACCTGGAGAATGAGTAATTTATTAGCTAATTTATTAGCTAATTTTTTAGCTAAATATCCCTTTAATGTGATGGGCCGCACCTGTGGTAAACCTAAGAGGAACTGATTCAAACATGTACTACAAGTGCTCTGGGACCTGTTGTTTAAATGATAATACAATATTGGATCAGAAAAGGTCATTATTTGGTCAAAATACTAACAGAATTATTTGGTTGCAATGTCATACAATTGTGTTCATGTATTTTGTGGTGCGACTATTACTGTATGTTTATTTAAGTTCAACAAAATTCAACATGTTATATCAAACATACTGTATGATTAAACTCAAAGGACTAATTAACATAGTATAGTATGAGTATAAACACACTGTTAGGTAGACAGTCATGACAATGCTCAATTTTTAGGTTTCGGAAATACAGTTACACTTGACTCTACATGATAAGCATCTTTCAGGCATAAGGGTATAAGTGATATCATTTGCAATTGTTGTTGACTCACATAACACACACAGACATACACACAAACAAACACTGGCACACACAGAAATAGATGGAACAAACACACAGAATGCCTGGGGTGTTAACAGCAGTTTAATTTAGAATATTAATTAATAATATTTGACGAGCAACAGATGTTCTGTGTAGGGATTATTTCTTCCTTAAGGGACTAATTTTCAACTCTTTAGTAATTGCTCCCCAAAACTTTTGAACGATTCCAAGTGTCCTTAGAGGATAATGATCTAAAAGTTACTAGGATGTAAACTCAGGTTATGACAGCTGACTGACTGCACACTCAACCACACTTCCATGTGCAAGAAAATAACCCTGCAGTGGCTTAATTATGCTTTTTCTCGGTAAACTGCTCATGTTGTGTATATGCGATTTCTGACTGGGGGACAAAGACCGTTCTCACTTGTCAACGTGAGTATAATCTGCCCCAACAAGCCACCTGTCCTGTTTCTCTGGCTGTGTGTGCGTCTGCATGTTTCTGCCCGAATGCTCAAGCTGTTTTGCGGTGTGTGTGTTCAGTCATGTTTGTAAAGCCCTAGTGTGTTAAGGTGGGTTGACAACTTCTGGAAGTAAAGTGTCAGGAGAGGCTTTTGAAATGCTGCATGTGTGTTTGTTGAAGCAATAGGCAGGAAATGATGTAAAAGCAGTGAATAAAAGTGACATACTAAGATGCCTCAGAATATTTTTCTTGTACTTGTAGGTAGTCTAACTTGTGAAGTATGTTTATAGTAAACAACACCTGTAGATGAATTTGCTAGGACACCTGTGTGAACTTTTGCTGAACTCGTGAGCCATGATACCAGAGACAGCAGGTGTGAAAAATCAATTTTCATGCATCTATAAGAACAAGCACTTCTTAAACAGCGACTGTAATGTAATTAATTTTAGCAACTTATATGTTGCTTACAATAGAATACACAGCTACTTTTGAATGGCTGTCAGTAAAGAAAATATCCATCAACAGAAACTTACTTTACCATGTTGTCTAGCCAAACCACGTCTTCATGGCTTTAGCCAGTATATGGCACATCACTCAGAACATGCAGTATCTCATCAAACAACAGGAACATCTGTAGAAAAAACCCATGTTGTGTGGAAATCCTGAGTCAGGACAAAACGGTTCATTTAGCTTTATTTCCATTCCCACAAACTCATCAAAGGAATCACCTTCAAGCTTAATAACATGCCATTCTGTACGCAATGGCTTCACCGACCAAAAAATGAGGCATTAGCGTTGTAGGTGCCTTTATTGTAAAGAGTCTGCGACTGTTTCCAGATGATCCTGAAACATGACCGTGAAAAAGAAAGAACATTACAGGTGAAAATAGATTGAAAGTTGTACCATAAATTGGCCGCAATCAGCTGCAAAATAGCAATCAAAATAAGGCCGCTTCTGTTTCTCTCTGATTCTCTTTAAGTCGTTAGAAATATGGTCTGTGCTATCTGAACACCATGGATACTTAGTTTCTCTGAGATTATCCATCGAGCGCGGCTCAATTTTCTGCCAGATCTTATGAGGGCCGTGGCTGCACTGTTGAATGATCATTTCAACAGATTCATCACGTTAGACTCGTTTTTTCTTACCTCGGAAAGTAAAATATGATTTGCTGTGATATTCCTGTTCACACTCCTGCAATATGCAGGCCTGCGTTTCTCTGTTATTAAACAATCCACTGCTTGCACTTTGAGTTATGGCATCCCAGCGCTAGCAAACACAGCCAATATAAATATGTAAATGCACAAGGCGCTTGATAAATGTGATTGGAGCGTTTGTTTCTGAACGCAACCTTATATAGGTCGTTTTCTATTTGTTGCGGGCAGGAAACAGCTTTCATTTGTCTCTGTGGCACACGGACGGATTGTTAATTAGAAAGAAATGGAATATTTTCTGCCTTGAAGAGACTGAGGGGAAAACTAGCAAGAAAATGTCATCATAAATCAGGCTGTTGCATAGTGAATCAATTCCTGGCATCTAGAACGCATCCTTATGTTTTGTTAATGGTTCTAACAAAGATTGTGATTGTAATGTCACTTATGTGTTTGTAAGACTATTCTAAGACGCATCTAAGATGTATAATAGGGCGATCTGTTTCAGTTCATCTTCTGATTGGTTAGTCTCTGTGGCAGGCCACTGTGTGTGATTACTCACTGGATGCTTCAGTTACTTCAGTCCGGTCACTGAGTGTGACGGATTCCTGGGGCTCTGCTCCATCTGTGCAGACCTGGAGCACAATCAAAGGTGTCGCTGCGCGTGTTACCTCAGAGACCCCCTTCCCACTCATAAACACCCCCTACACAGATATACATCTGTTCCACTCCTCTCTCACACACACACACTCAACACTCAACTATCCGGTCTCTGCCAGTGTCTTGTGTGCAAACCTCCAACAGTACATCCTGTGGAAGAGCTATATGTGTTTATTGTACCACTGAAACAACATGAAGCCTGGGAGAATATTCTGACACACCGTGCAAATGTGTGAATTGTAAGTTTACTGTGAGGATCAGAGAACAGTCTGATCTTATTCAATCCCTCCACAGGTCTTGGCTGTTGACATGACATCCTGTGTGTACTAGAGAACCTAAATATAGCCGCAAACACGCCCATCTCATGAGATGAAAAAAAGTCATGTTTGGTAGGTGACATTTAGCATATTATATCAGATGTCCCCTGGGCTAAATACAAGCAGTCTGTTCTGAAGACTGTCTGTATCAGCTGCTTACAATGACATAAAGAGAGAAAATCTTAAATCTAAAATCAAAGTTAATTAGCGTTTCGTATTCACAAATTGGGCAACACTTTTATCCAAAGTGACTTGCAGTGCATATTTAATCTGTGTGTTTTGTGAGTATGCACGCTCACTGGGGATCAAACCAGTGACATTGTTGTTAGCACAATGCTCTACCAGTTGAGCTACAAGAAAGCTGTGTTGCATTTTACCTGTGCTATTGTGGTATCGTGAGACCCCACCAAATACTACTGGTGGTGCCACAGATTTGTTCAGATGGTAGTACGGTAACCCTTCACTCTGGAGAATATTCTGACACCTTGTGCAAAGTATTGTTTAGACATTTAAAGTAAGGATCAAAAAGTAATGTTGATCTTAATTAAACCCTCTTTGAGTAATAAAGTTATTACCAAGACTGTACATTACATATACTGTACAAGCCCCCGCTATAGGAAACAAACAATATGAGTGTTATTTCAATACTTTATCTGTTATTGTAATGTAAGTCATAATTTAGATATTGTGGCAACCATATTTTAAATATATTTTTAGGGGTTTGCAGATTGCAAAATGTTGTGGACCAGGAGCCAGCAACACAATTGACAGCAATAAAATTCTCTTGAGTTACCTTTAACTGTAGTCTAAAATTTAATGACCCTGTGAATTGTGACACTCACCGACTTCCTTGTTAGGCCAAGATGAGGCTTCAATTATGAAGTGCTGTTTAAGTGTGGCGTCAGATCATAAATGAATCCTTATGCCGCTGAATTGGAGCAGCTGATGTTATGTCTGCGACTCAAAGTTAATGACACAAGAATGACTTCAGAGTTTCTTCTGGATAACTGGCAAAAGAAATACTGCTCTCAAAATGACTTAACGTCGGCGCTGTGGCCCGGTGGTTAGACTGCATTGTGTAACTGGGTGCTCGTGTGGGTGATTTGAGTTTTAATATGGGTCGCAACATCTCCTCTCAACTCTCCTCTTTTTTTTGCAACTTCCTGTCACCTGATGCAAAAAGGTGAAAAAAACATTACTTGAAACATTACTGATTACACACAAAAATGCAGGAATTGTGAATAAGTGTTGCTTTGCAAGGTATTGTTTTATATCTTCAAAAGTTATGTGTTTTGTAACCATGAATCCTTGTAAAAAGTAAAAATACAGAATAAACATGGAGACATTACAGTTTCAGTAAAAAGAGTAAAGGATACAATGAATGTATACATGTCCTAGGTATGTGTGTTGGTACAGTGTGGTTACAGTACAGTGTATAGACAGGCTTTTAAGTATCTCAGAGACAATCAATGGAAAACACATTCCAGTGATTCCCATCTCAATGGAAACCCATTCGGAGAGGAGAGAACAGAATAAACAAAAAAATCATCCATTATCTTTCTCCTTAAGGCCAGTGAGTGTAAAATTGCTTTTACATTTAATTTAAATTTAACCTTTAGCGATTCTCGTGCTACAGTAGATGCGTGGCAAGGCTGTCTTCTTTTATTCATTTCTCGCTCATGTTTTGTCCAGAAGCACTTTGGCCAGCTTTTACAGGAAGAAAAGAAAACCCAGATGGAGAAATTCTTTTGAGATTATGTAAACGCTTGCCACTTAAATCAGACTGTACAGACACAAGTGTAGGATCAGGATAAAACCTAGAGGTGAATAAGCCCTGTTATAATTAATACAAATATCTTCCTTTTGCCATTTACTGATTCTCTGTTATATAACATTTTAGATGATCAGGAGTCAATGTGTGGTGGGATGGTTAGATCAACGTTTAAAATGATAACTTGGAATCATAAATGTGATAAGGTTATCTTATATGCATATGTTTTAACTATTGCCAATTTATCGTACAGTCGCTTTGGATCCTGCACTGTGTCTATATAAAATGTCCTGTCTGTGGCTATATAAAATATGTGTTTTTATTATAAGAAAATAAATTGATATGATTAAGTATATAGCGTATAGTAGAGCAAGCCCATTCGTCTGCCATCCCGTGGGTCAGATTTAGCCTGTTTGAAATGTACAGTGACCTGCATAAAGTTGCTGCTTAATTATCACAACCTACAAAATAATGCAAATTAGATTACAGACATATTAACTTAATGTGGACCAAGTATGGGCAGTACTCACAGTAACCTATTTCTCCCAGATTACTGGTCTTATGGTGACAATAAATGTCATTTTTATGTATACCCTATTTACTGTAGAACTATAATGCCTGTACTGTGGAGGACTTGTGTCTAAAGGTAATCAGTTTTGAATGTAGTGTTTTAATGGCCTTTACAGTGAAATTGTGTTCAATGTCATTATGTCAATGTAAGGTTGCAAAATGACTTAAACGTATACGCGTTAAAGTAAAAAGTTTTACTGGCTTGGTACAGTCTCTTGCAATGCAGTTGCAATACAGCTCATCGGTTAGTATGCTAGACAAATCTTTCATGTTGGAACAATCTGCGGCATCATTAAAAGATCATAACTGCCCTTCTTACAGCACCGTTTACCCCCTCACACATAAGACTGAGAGAGCTAGGGGAATTTTAAAGGTCAGCTCAAAGCATGCAAAGAGACTGCTGGACCAGTTTTCTCCTCTTTTGAAAATGTTAGTATTTTCCCTGATCTGCACTTGAATAATGCATAGCCAGTATAGACTGTTACATCAGATGATAGAGTGAATGACGGCCCAACACTATCTGAACACATTTTTTCTGCATGAATTTATTACATATTACATTTTGGCTTCATCTGCCTGTCAAAGGCACTATTGTCACAGTACACTTGAAGTCTAATAGCCTTGCGCTTTATTTCTGAATACGTTCCACTTTTTGCCCCTATTCATGGATCGCTAGTGTCAGCTAGTGCTTTATGTGATTTTAAGCAGTATGTGTATAATAGTATGCAATTCTTTTGTAAATGCACAGTTGATTTTCTTTTGATGACCTGTAACTATAGAAACATTGTTGAGTGTTTTATGACACTGCAGTTTAACAGTCTAATTAAGACCACGATAATATGGAATTAATGGTGGTAACAAGGTTCAGCAGCAGCCACATCAAGAGATCTGATCATGTTAATGGTTAACAGCTGACATTTACACAATATTATATGTATAGCCGAACCTTTTAACACACATAATCAAAGAGACAACCGCAAAAATACCAGCATACTACTTACTGAATACTGTGTACTACTGTATATATTATTTATTGCCTTGCTTTAAAAAATGTCTTGGAAGTAGAGTGCATTACGCATCAAAAATGTTTCAAATAGAAGTATACTAAATTGCGTAGTACTCTTTTGTGTACAGCACTGCACATTTGGCAAATGTAGTAGGTCATTCAGGAATTCGGAACATTTGCATACTATGTAGAGTGTACATACTGTATACTGAGTAGTATAAGTAGTGTGGTGTGCTATTCGGAACAGGCCATAATCCATGGTTGTTAAGTTCAAATGCAAATGATGGTATAAAAAACACTGTTGTGTCTGTATAATTTAACACTGAGATCTGAGGTGCTACAAGATCACAATTTACTCCACACTCTCAGCTAATGTGATTTCACTGGTGACAATTCTCATGAGAAAAGTCTCAGGTAAGAAGCTGTTATTTAGAGTTATTTTGTGGATACCAGACAGGTTAAATTATGCAGCGATTTAGCAGCATCATCCCATTCCTTTTTGAGCCTAAGGTCAGAAGTCATTGTCTGGAATTTCTCTCAGTCAGCTCTCTCAATTGGCCCTTCGCTAAGCTCCGCCCCCGTTTGGTTCAGGTTTCTTGCAGACTGTAGGGAATGCCCCATAGGAATGCATGGATTTTCTGTCAAATGTGTTGGAAAATTGTATGCATAATACTATAATGTGACCTGGAAAAAGTGTCACAATACATGTGTTCACTATGGTATAGTACAGGTTACCTTGTCTGGATACCTTGTGCCATTGTTGTTAATGGCCTGGTAACAATGTTCGACCACATTTTTTGGGTAGTAACACTATCCACAGATTTCCATTACAATAGAGCACAATATGCCACAACAGTTGCTAAGGTAGGATTGGTCAGTAACATGTCAAAGGCGGGGCTTATCAAAGAACCAATAATGGCATACGGCTGAATGGACTCTTTGGTCCCCTGTGATCACCTGCAGATCAAAGCACCATCTATGATCATAGAGCGGATCTGTGCGTCTAATGGGACTGCTAATGTACACACATTCTTCACTCCAGTGCCGACAACAATTTTGGCACCGCATTTAACATGACTTGACTTCCCCACCTCTGGCTCTGTCAATCAAAGCTTTTGATTGCTCCACTGATTGCTTTTACTGCGAGCTAATGCACTCGGGAACCACAATAGAGTTCAGGAACTGTAGATTACAATTGTGTTTCCGAGGGGGGACTTTATTATGCACCGACATTTACCTCAATGGTTACTTGGAAATCAGATGTGCACGGATGGTGGATAAGGGCCAGGGAATATGATCTGACATTTAGAAAGAAAATTGGGCTCCTATTCAAAGCTAGATTAATGTGTGATCAAGGGGCGCACCAAGCGTGTGTGTGTTAGAAGGAGGACCACAGGAGCTTGTCACTGGGGGGCATTAGTCAGAACATATGGACAGTAAATAGATTGAAAGAATTAAAATCGTTCATAATGTTAATAAAGAGTTCATAATGATATGTTATGAACGTACGTATATTTGACCAGAGGTTTTCAACTGGTGGGATGTAAACCAAATTAAGGCTTTCCGGTCTGTTCTGATAGGGTTATAAATAAAAGGGAAATACAAGGCTATGTAATGATGCAAATACATCAGTTACTTTGTAGAAACAAGTAGATTCATTGACTGGTTATGTGCCATCACATCCTCATCTTTGAAAACCATGAATAAAACCACACAAGGTAAAAAGAAACCCACAGCATACATTACCCAGAATGCACCAAGGATAAACACTGCTTATGCAAGGAATAATTGGCTTCAGAGACTAATGTAATCTCATTGTTTTTTTACTTAATATTAGACTGTAATATAACTTTTAATACATTTTACTGTTTGAATTTAAGGACTTATTTTCTGTACTTTTGTATGCTGAAAAGTTTTGGCACTCTCATGGGTCGTCACTTGTTAAATTACAATCCCATCTGTTTGCCAGCAGATGTATGTCAGTATGTGGTTGCGTTTTATTTAGTGATGTCATCGGAGTGGAGGGTGTTCAGATGGGAAGTCGTGGATTGGAGCATGTATCTGTGACAGCTGTTCATGAGGCGACGCTCCACACGAAACGTTTCCTCTTTATGACGCCCCATGATGCCACTTACTAAAGGGAAAAATAATACTCGATGTTTCGAATCTTAATGTTTTACAAGACTTGTAAGGCTCACAGTCAATTACCAGTAAAAAAGCCCTCTGTAACCTATAAATATGAAACCTTTAGTTATCTATATATATTCATTTTGGTCATTAGAGGTACCTGTGTCATTAGAGGACTGGTGTAACTCACTTGGAGGGTTTTCCAGGCTGAGGTTTTTGCAACCAGACCGCGGCGTCTGTGATAAAGTGTGCTGAGACTTTATAGAGCCTTTTAAGATCATACAACAGGATGTCATAAATGGTCTACTTCTAGATTTACAATGGCCGCCTGTGGTAAAATAAACATTTTTGAGAAGCCAGTATCTCAGAGGCCAATTTAAACTTTGTGTTTGATATTCTTTGACAAAACTCACCATTTTGCTCTCTGACAAGATTTTTGAAGCTGTACATATTGTGGTATAGTAAAAATGAGGTTATTTTTGTGCCTTGCAAGCTTTTCATGACTCGTCATTTTGTCCATTTTGAAGGACAACGTGTAATAGTTTCATTGCTCATAAACATTCTTTCCCCTATGTGATCTTGGCAGTCAGATCTTACCTCGGCTAAATTAACAGCATCTAGCTGACATCATCAAGGGAGAATGACTGAACTCTTTGTGTTCGCTTCCCAGTTTCACCTTCTAATGGTGCTGTCAAGTGTTGTTTAACAAGGTGTGTAGCAAAGGGTCAACCAAACCAGTCAAATTACTCATCTGATGGAACAGTTTCGATTGGCTGAGCATTTCATATTCATGTGTAGCAAAAGGAAACTGCTAACATTTAAGACAAAAAACAAATTCAGATGCTGCTCCATCATCTCTGTTTATTTTCACAGTAAATCTTTTTTCTCCCACTTGTTTTCTGAGGAGGAACTGTATCCTATAGTTTTCTGAAATGCCTTTTAGAAGAGTCAATATGTCAACATTTGATAGAAATTACACCTTCACCGGCTCCATCATCACTGCCCCCACAAAAGAAGAAATCTCATTTTTTATCAAACACCAACAATTTCTTCATGGCAGATTAGAATGGCAACTGAAATTTGAAGGCATTCACCCAAAATTGAAAAATTCTATCATTATTTACTCACCCTCATGTTGTTCCAAACCTGTTGCCTTTCTTTGGAGCAGACAAGGAGAAATTCATACAAGATGTTTACCTTATTCCAAGTTTTCTAAAACTATAAAATAGCTTTGCTATCTAAATCTTACATCTAACCATTTTCAAAAACATTGTACATATGTAGTTGACAAAATGGCATTGATTCTCATGCGAGTAGTGACTGAATAAGAATTGTTATTTATTTTTAGACCCAATAATTAATTTTGGTTTGTTCCTCTCAAAAGCTCACCATCATTTCAGAAGACTGACAATATAGTGGAAAAACCACTATATTGACTATAAAGACTACACTATATAAAAGACTATTTTTATCTGCCAGACTTTCAAACAACATCACACCAAAAATTCTAGAGAGGCAGACAGGAAGAAAAGACGCATTGTTCCGATGAAGTATTCTTTAAGATTAAAGCCAAAAAGGGCTGAATTTAAAATAAATGTAATATAGTTTTTACACTCTGTGGCCTGAATGAGGGAAATTGTAAATTTCCTCTGTTCTTGTTCCTCTTCTGAGAGCTTCCATTTGGCTCAGGGGAAGAGCTCAGTGAAGCTGTGTGGAGCTTCAGGCTGTGATCACCAGGCAAAGAAAAAGCATCTATAGTGTGTTAAAGCAGTTATGCGTGCCTGCTATATACACTGTGTGTGTGCTTTTTTATGCCTCACCAGAAACAAAGTATAGATTCTGAGCTGCTTTTTGATGTAAATACTGCACCGTCTGAATGTGAAAAGCCAGTAATGACAAATAAACAGAGAACGAAAGAGCAGGGCGAGCGAGAGAAAGAGAGATGCAGGGGTGGTTACCTTTTTGCATTGCCATTTTCTTTATGTCGTGCTTTCATCTGGTCTGCCTAAATTACAAACTCTTTCAGCTTCCATCACCAGGGTCCCACCACCCACCATCAATGTAATAGGCCCTCAGGATGTTGGTGGCTGAGTTTCTTTCCTCTGTTTCGCTATGATGTCTCTACGTAGCTTTCTTCAGCTCAGCCCATCCACCCAACACTTCCTTTAACTTAGCAGGGTAGTTAAGAGCCATAACATTGATGCAGAAAGTCATACAATACCTCTGTAAAAGCTTTTCTTTCTTGCGTCTGTTTCCATGCTGCTTTGTAATGTCTACCATTAGGATGTCAGTATAGCAGAGTCTCTTAAAGTAAAAGATTTGCTGAAGAAGAAAAGTCTAGTTCCTTACATGCCTCTACTTGTGCACACAAACACATTAGGCATAATAGCTAAAATGCAATACATTGTAATTAAGGTGTGTGATTGGGAATCAAAAAGCTCATATTTCTGTGTCATGGCAGTTTGTGTTGCTCAATACAGCTTAAGGGACCTTTTGTTATATATAAATACTGTTTCAGCCATCTGATAATTGTGTGTACAGCACAAAGACTTATATCTAATTATGTTGTTGTCCTCATTTATACTGAATAACATCCAAATACACGCCTTTTGACGAGCTGCAAGAATTCTGTTGATTTTTTAAATTAACAGTTTTCAGTCTCAAAATGTATTCAGTTTGATTTCATGTATTTTAAATGCCGCAGATTGAACAAGAAAATTGTTTTAAATTCTCCAATGTACCGCGCATCACTTCGACAGATACAAATTGTTATATTTTAAACAAACGCAATGATAAACATCAATTATATTTACATGAATAATTACGTGCATGCGGTGTAAAAATGTCGCCAAAGAAATGTTGCCAAATAAAGAAAATGAATTCCTGAATTCTTGACATTGCACACCTGTTTAAATATATGTTTTTAAGAAAGGAAAAAGTATGAAAAAAAATATTTTAATAGATTCAAATATTTTGATCGCGAAAAGGGGCCATTGAGTATAGACTACTTTTATGATATTTTAATAATGTTTTTTTTATCCTTTTTAAACCTTGACAGCACCTGCTTGCAAAAAAACTGCTGCTGAATGCAAAAGCCAAAGTAAGGATTCCTCACAAACTTCTGCTTTTGTGATCCAAAGAATAAAATAACAGCATACGGGTTTGGAATGACATGTGGGTGATGGAATAATGACAGAATTCAAAAATCATTTTCGGGATGGACTGTTTCTTTGGGGGTCAAAGCATTCACATCACTGCCTCTATTTTGTCACTTGCCTCTATTAGACCTCTGTAAATTTGCTTCCATTGGACACCGCAACTTCCAACAAAAGAGATTTTCTACAAATAAAGGAAAAGCTTCTTTCAGCGAGCAAAGTACATTTTTTATATCATAGTCGTTATTTCATCAGACAATAAAGGAACGCTCATATTTTCTCATATTTTCTGCATTCTCTGTCTTTCTGAATATTGATTCAGGGCACAAAGGCACCACAAATTGTGTCCAATTGAGTTCTATAGTGACAAAAGATGTTCTATTGCCTCGCAAAAGCAGAACTAGACGGTTTGTATTGCTGAAAGTACTGACTTATATAGGCAGACAGAATGCCCCACAATATCAGTGTGTGTGATATCAGCAAGAAGCAGCTGCAACATCAATGACATTTTGAACCTGCTCAAGGCATCTCTGTACATACTGTCTGTGTGTGGTCCTGGTTTTTACTATGTTATGGGGACTGATGGGGTTATGGAGTATAGTAATACCAGTAAACGTTGTCCCCATGAGGAAGCAAGCTTATAAATCAGAATGATCTTTTGAGAAAATCTAAAATAGCAGAATGGTTACTGTGATGGTAAGGTTTAAGGGTAGGGTTAGTGTGGGGGGATAGAATATACAGTTTGTACAGTATAAAAATCATTACGTCTATGGAGAGTCCTCATAAACCACATATGATTTGTGTGTGTGGGTTTTGTATGTGTGTTTGGCAGGGTGGAGATCTGCAGTGACCTGAACTGTTATAGCTGTAGGGACAAATTCAGGCATTCTTAGCTTGGTATTGCCTGTTTGTACAATGGCAATGTCTGTTAGCAGTATGTAGAAAAATATATTTCCCACTACTTGAAACAGAGTAGTCATTATATCTATATATATAGCGCAAGACTTCCAGACTAGCTGAACCTTCTGATTATCTAGAAAATCAATACTGCAATCAATATACACTTATAAAAAACACTCTGACAGAGAAACAGCAGGAGTGTTTATAATACTGTTAGCGTGTTATTGCGTGTATGCGATGTACATATTTGTTTGTTTTGCCTGCTTGATTGAGTGGCTCTTTGGAGAAGAGGAACAGATGTATTTTCATGCAGGAAGTGTGAGGTAGCAAAAACTCTGAGGTAACACATACTGGGGGTTCTTGAGTCTTCTCCAAGTGTGTACAGATGGACTAGAACTCTAGGGGGATATCACAGTAACGAGCCAATGACAGGGAGATAGCATAACCAAATTAACCAATCAGAAGCTTTTGTGCTGAAACAGTCCTCATTGTCAGGTTATTGCAGAGAGGTGTGTTTTCATTTCACAGTGGCTGCTACCTAAGGTTATGAGAATCACACATTAACTATATGTTTTAAAATGTTATATGAAGGTACTAAACATAAGTTCGGGAGGAAAACACCCATTTAATCTTCTAAAAATTACCAAAATATAGAAGCAGCCTCCTCCTATTTGCTTAAAGGTTATATAGGCACCAAACTCCTGTCATGCTTTTTTAAAATGCGTCTTGTCTTGTTTGTGAATATTCTCTTGTTATAACCTCCTAGTTGACATTGTTATTATGCTGTCTTGTTTTTACACAACTTAAAATCAGCTGGTGAATTGTGGGTAAAAAACAAATTTGTGAGTCGGGTCAGAAGTACAATTTGCTAAACATAACTCTATTAAATGTTTAACGGAAAATGTTAAATAAGGCCAGAAGTCATTTAAAAACATACATAGATTTGTTATTGTACAGTAAACTATTTTATTTAAGCTCCATGGTTTCTCGAAAATCCAACAACTTAAGACACCCAACAACTGACGCTTGCAGTATGTCAGAAGCTTCTAACCTCAGGTAACCTTGAACACCGCCGCATTATTGCTCCTCCACTTACAATTCTTGCACAAACAAATGCTTTCTTTATTAAACCCTTAAGATTAAGTGTGTCTGATGGGTTATTGAAAGCTAAATATGCTGTTACCTTGCAGTATAATTAGATTCGCTCTCATAAATAGCTTTATTCAGGAGAGATTTGCAACTTGGTTATTACTAGGATCATTCTGAATCATCTAGAATAAACAGCAATGTGTTCTAGAGAAGGGGGATGTGTATGTAAAAGTAACCTCCATATGTTCTGTCCACACCAAATGTGATTATACAATTCTGAGTGTTTTTCTGATGAATGAAGCATCCATCAATATTTTGTCTAAATACTGTCTGACCTAACACAGGGTGCGATAGATGGAAGTATCTTTGTACGTGATAAATAGTAAATTACACCCAATGGGTATGTTGAGGCTAAATTTATTCTCAGCAATCAATATTGTATAAGATACATTGAGTTTGTTAGACTCATAGCCTAACAGTACACTGTATAGAAACATTGAACTCTGGTGCCAGTGTGGGAGGCAAGGGTTCAAGTTTAATCAATCATTTGATCCGGTTCAAAAAAAGAAAAGATTGAGCCAGAATGATTCTTTTACAAATCTGATATTTTAAAAAAAAACATACATTTTGAAAAGTCTTAGAAGCACTTTTGGTATTCTGTCACATTTTAAGATAGTAATCCTAACTGATTTAACCAACTCGCACATTTTTATAAAAACTACAAAGGAGAGCAAAAGTAGGAACAGAGTGTATTTTGTGGCTCTTATGAGAGAACTGAGTGATTGCTGAAAGCTACAAAATGTGTATTTGTAAGTGCACATACAGCTGTTAGCTCTGTATGGCAGGAGGCAATCAGAGGCTCCATCAGGGTGGTAAAATATATTTCCTTAAAAGCCTCTTTGCTGAAAGCCCACTCAGAAAGTAAAACTTCCAGAATCAAACTTTCCATTGCTATAAATTCAAGTTCATGTTAACATATTTAGAAATAAATTTCAGCCTTGCGTTACCTTAACACATTGTTATTGTTAGTTTTCCAGAAAGAAAACGTTGGAATGATGTAATTCATAAATTGGAATTATGGATGTTGATTTTTTACTGTAGCGCAGCGATTTTTACTGTAACACTTATACTGTTAAATACTGTACAGCTGCTAGGCCAAGGAAAACTGATAATCTTGTGTTTTACAGCATATTCCGCAGCCAATCGATATTTTGTGTCAGGAACAGAATGAAATTTAAGTCGTTAAAAAGAAACCAAATCAAAGGTGACTGACATTGTCTAAACATTAGTCTGAAGAGAGATTCAAGGTTTATAATCTACTAAACTCTCCACTGTCAGTATTGATGCTTTTAGATGATGGCTAGTGAAGGTAAGGTAGCATCCTGCAAAACAACCTCGCTTCTCTTTCCTCTTTGATTTTAGAATATAACCTTCTTGCATGAACATAAAAATACAGCTTGGTTCTTGTTTTGCTTGAAGTACCTTTTTACTCACAAACAAAAGTTTGAGACGAGCAACATTCTGCTCCCTGGTTCTTAATCTTGACTACTCAAACAGACCTGCGCGTTGTACCTAAACTATTGTCAATGATTTATTGCTTTGTTCTAACAGGACCGCGTCTCCAAAGTTTTGTGGTTGTTGTTTATTTTTTATATAAGTTTTTCCTGCAGACTTTTCATGGCCTACCGTTTTGGCACATAAACCGCACTGTACAAAAATTTCAACCCGCTAAATGACATCTTACTGTAATCTAAATTGCTAAGTAAATTAAATCTGTCAAAGTTACGACCTGCAGTGAGACGTTAATCACTTGAAATTTAGACCACTTTGAATTTAATTGAGTTTGACTAAAACTAAGTAAAACTGACAGAAATTATTATGACAAGTTAAGTAAATGGAAACACAAAGGTTGCATGAAAATGGAACCACAGGGCCAGTTTGACCAGTTTTAAAAGTTCCCTGCATAATATCTCAATGTCATATTATACAGTAAAGATGCTGTCTGGCTGTACTATGGCATCTCTGTTTGATCTTAAAATTGTCCGGCCCTTATAGATGGAATGTTAAACACTCTAGTATGCATACTGTGGTAATGACTTTAGCTGCTTGGCAAATATAGAGATGATGTCTTGAAATAGTTCATGGAAGCTACTAGCAAAAAGGCTCGCTGCACTCCTCAATGTGATTATTAAACAGGATGCATGCTGTGTCTTTTGCCTGTGGTGTCAGTCACATTCTTATTTATACCTAACTTAAGATATATATATATAATATATATATACAACATAACTGTCACTGTGAAAACAGTCTGACTCTACACACACATATACATAAAGAAATATACAGGCTAGTGATTGCAAGCCTGTATACTCTGTATAGTATACCTAACAACAAGGGTCACAACAAGACATAAAATGTTTATTTACTTAGTGTTTTAGTTTATTAAAATTATGACCCTCAGTTTCACCTGGAACAGTTACCCTCATGTCATCCACGCATTATTCAATTAGGACCTTATTGACACTCACTGTTAAAAGCATTAAAGATATTAATGGACTTTAACGAAAATAACGCAGACAAATGTTACTTTAATTGTGTGTTATCATCCTGAGGTCATATTTTGGGAGCTAATAGATATTGTGGTTGTTTTGTTGCCTTGAAGTACACATTCTTTCAAAACAGACCATTAGCCTCTCAAGACAATGGCACATAATTGCTTAAGCTACAAAATAAAAAATATTTTACGCTTAAGCACTGCTGTCAACAAAAGAACTACATCTCTCCCCGTGGCAGTTTTTTGCGTACTTAGACAAATGAGAGACGACAAAACACCGAAAGCAGGAGTGAATGAGGTTTGAATAATTAATCTGTTATGAACAATTGTACTGTTGTTAGCTTGGAAAAGTTTTATTCTAAATGTTTATATAAATTTAAATGATTGCACAATTTATGCAGATGCAGGTGGGATTTCGTCCCAGACAACAGTATTAAAATATGAAACAAAATAAACATTAGCTTTGTTTACTATATTAATCATTAATATAGCTGCCCTATAGAACAAGTTGTGCCTAAGCCAGTGGATCTAAAGCTTGACATAACTATTCATTCTAAATATGTCCAAACGCTAAGAAATATAAGCATTATATGCATATTTCATCATCTTGGGGCCACCATGGATGTTTGCTGAGGTCCCCTAGTGGGCCCCGCCCCCCTGGTTGAGAAACACTGGCCTAAGCAGTAATAATGCAGTGTTGTAATTGATTTGGGCCAGCGTCTCTGAAAGGACTGTTTTGTAAGCCTCAAGACAGGTTCTGTTGCCCTGAACTGAACCTCAGACACAATTTCCATGCAGTCAGGATCATAAGAGCTCAGTTCAAGCATCTGCAATCACACCGTGTGTTAAATACTGTTTAATAAACTACAAACACACACACACACCGACTGCTAGCTAAACATCTGCTGATCACGCGTGTACCTGCGGTGTAAACCAAGCCAGCGCTGGGCTCTGCATTGTGTTCCTTACACACACAGAAACACACAGTCCAAACCATCTGTCCACACATCTGGGACCGAGACCCCCTGTCCGATTGGCTGCCACAAAATTGTCAGCACTTCAAGAGTCTAATGTTGGATTGGGGTATGTTGTTAGGAGGAGAACCGTGTGGAGAGGAAACTTTTAGAAAGATTTGTTTGACCTTTATCTTCTGGTTATGAATAGAGGATTTAAATAGACTTTTTTCACAGGGCTTGTAGGGTTGTGTTCTCTGATAAAACTGTCATTTTGTAATCATGTCACGCCAGTCACAAATACACAGACTGAGGCAACGACATCAAATCAAGGTCTTAAGACTTTATTTAGTCTTATCGCAAAAATTCATATATACAGATGTACCTAAAATACAACACAAAGTTAAAAAACGTGCTAGCCTTGGTTAGGCCTGTTATTATCAGGGATTTTTAGGAGAACAGGGACTGAGGATGCTTCTGGATACTGGGTAGATTAAGAGTGACCTGCTTTACATGACAATAGCAATAACAAATTTATTCCCAGACAGATTATTGGATTAAATGCAGGATCCCACTTAGCCCGTGCACGAGGCCTCGGGAACCCCTGACCTTAAAAAGGCTTTATCTCTGCCGAACACCATTTTGAAACTATTCATAATGCTTTAGATAACATGCCCACAGAACACTAACAAACTGGCTGTCTCGTGCATACTGCCCACAAAAATGGCTGAAAATCGGCAGTTTTAATCTGATTGGCTGGTTTTTGCTAATTTCTGCTGTGTTTTCTGTAACAGTCAGTGGCTGACAGATAAGCATGCTTTAAATGTCACATGAAAAATACTTTCCTTGTCAGTAAAGTGTCCAAGTAGATGGTTCTTTTTCCAAAGTCTTAATTTGAAGTCTGGTTACAAAAGGCTAGTTCACTAATGCTGTATTTTTACAGTAATCTGTACAGTAATTTAACAGACAGGGCCTCAGCAGTTTCTTTCTATTGAATATGCTAAAACAGCAGAGTAAACTGTGTCATTTTATTGGTGACCAGACGTGCGCCGATTTCGGTTAGTTGTTTTTTTTCTTCTGTGCATGGATAACACATTTTATTTAATTTGTTCACAGTTGTTCCTTATAAATGTGAACTAATTTCCAGAAAGCAGCAAAGCCGAGATACAAACTGTCCCTCCCTTCACAGCACAGATTGTACCCTGTCTATGCTAAATAGCCTCTCAAGGACATTGTCTGTAATGCTGGGCTTTTAAGTCACGGAGAGTAACATCCGCTCAAAGTAGCCCTGTCTAACAGTGTGTGTTTTACGCTGTCATTTCAGTCAAAGGCACAAAGTGTTGTTGTTTTTTTTAAACTTAAATTGACTTTAAATGGAGCAGCAAATGACATCTCGAGAAGGACATTTCTGTGTCCATGAGTTTTACTCTCTGCATGTTTTCTTGATCTGTACGTCTGTCTTTGTGTTTGTGGATAAGGACAGAGAATTTTTGCCCTGCACTGGGTCTCTAAAGTTTTTCTTGTGGGGTGGTAATATTAAGGATTATCGGAGGGCATAAACCTGCTGTCTCTATCATGTGCGTTATAGGCGGTCCTTAAACTTCACTTCTCTTAGTTTAGTTTTATTAAGAGCAGTTCTGTCCCCAGAGCTGTGATTTAATAATGGCTACAAAATGTGTGAGGTAATGATGTAAAATAGACCGGGGCTAGTTGTCACAATTTTAACTCCAGTGAATGTTTTTTAAAGGCTGGTTTCTGAATAGGCCCTACTGTGAACGTCGTGGATACAAAAGGCACATTTAATTTAATAACAGTTAATTAAATGTTATTTTTAAGCAAGAAAAATATGTTTAATTTAATAACAGTGCATGCTGTCACACTATATGGGGTGAGTTGTCACAATTGGATCTGCCAGTAGGTAGCCTATTAGAGGATATTCAGTTGGTTTTCCGCAAACATTTTAACAGTACAATAAATTATGAGATATAAAACTATTCATCAAAAAACACGTAAAAGGTAACATGCAAAATGTCAAACCATTGATTTGGCCAACAGAAATTTTTATTTTTTAATTTGATTAAAATTAGTTTTTTTTTAAACATACGTGACCTGCACTGACCTGACATTTATTGAAAATACCCTGTTAAAAACATATCTAACTGGGGACTTAAGTTTAAATGACATAATTCACAAGAGTTGTTCTTTTTTAAAACAGTGAAAACTGTTTCCACACAAAAATAATGATCAGAGAGTAAAATGAGAAGATCAAGAGAATTATGTCTGACAGCTGTGCAAAATCTTGCCGAAATAAAACCTCTATGACATCACTTTTGAACTGGATACAAATAGAAATGGTGTGACTGCATGTTTACATCCACCAGCATTCCAGAGCTTCTTGGTAGGTCGACCACACCTACGGTGGAAACTAGCATTCACTGTCTGACCGCAAGGTCTCCATGTTGGCTCTGAAGACATTTGGAAGCCACAGCATTTGGCTGGCAGATTGACACTGCCGCGCTTTGATCCAAAATGGTCGTCTGCTTGGCGGGGCAAAGTCTGTTTGCAGGATGGGCTGACCATGACCCCTGGCATCCAAAAAAACAGTCAAATAAAAAGGAAGGGGAAAAATAATATTCGAACTGTTTGAAAAGAGTTCCATGAGAAATTTACTCCTTCGTTACATTTGATTTGCTGTGAAATAAAGAATTCTTTGAATTAGACTTGTTTCACACACAGTTTAAATAATAACACTTGCCTTAAAGTGACGGTAAAATTTTAAGAGGAAACCAAACCACACATGTGGATTAAATTTGCAAACTCAGACACAAATTGAGACAATTGTGTGGCCGGTAATTATACATTACATGGCATTTTTGTGTGTATATGTGTAGGCTGGTAATAATTAATAAGTAGTTTTGTGCGTGTGTCCTGTTATGTGCTCTGTGTTTAAATTGTGTGGACCGCCCTGTCCTGGAATTTCATTATACACGCTGTTTGACTCTAGACGCCCAGACTTAAGTTTATTTTTCAATGAAGGGAGGAAAAAAAGAGCCAGAGGACGAGAAAGAACAAATAACTTTCTCCTTTGTTCTTCCAACAGTAAAGACTGCAATGGGCCATTGAGTCTAACAGTGCATTTCACTTTGAAAGTCTTTCACTCTGTGAGCAGTCAATACAGAGCACTGCTAATGTTCCAAAAGTCAATATAAAGGCAAGTATTTGGTGATTTAGAGAAAGTGAGACTGACCAACTGAGAAAATCTCCCTCGATGACACTATTAGATCAGATTTATCAAAGTATAACGTGTTTGCTTTGTGGAGCAAATGTCAAAATCGATATTCTAATCGCCTTTTTTGGCTCAACCATATTGAACCTTAATTAACAAAATTAGAGCATCTCTTTTAAAAGATCGCTATTGCCCAGACCACTGAGGGATGCTTAAACATACAGAAAATCCATAATGAAGCATTTCCTGTATCGATGGTCAGTGGGATTAACTGTGACCACTTTAACATAAACATTTCCCTCAAGTGATCATTTGAAAGAGTTTGTTTAATAATGCTACCAAAAATGAAACCAAAAGATTCTGTTATTATTTACTCATTCTCATATCAACAAGTATAACGATTTTCGGTTTGCATAGCAAAAGTGTATGTTTTATCAGTATGCATTTTGCCTGTGAATCAAACCAACAAACTTAATATTGCTACTGTTACATACTTGAGCTACTTTGAGCAAACACAACTGACATCACACTTGGAACAGAATACCAAGAGGTATTTGAATGTAAGCAAACACAATTAAAATCTACAGGCTGGTTTGGACCAACACGAGGATAGAACATATTGACAGAATTAACATTTTTGCTGAACGTGTCCTTTAGGAGCCTGAGTAAAACACACACACACACACACACACACACACACACACACAAACACACTGCAGATATCTCCAGCAGTTCAACCTCCCTAACAATGTTCTGATTTACCTGAAGCAAAGAACAAAAGTGTGTGTGCATGTGTAGCTGACTCTCTACTGTATGTAAATGAAATAAATATACCAAGTCGGATATGAAGCATTAATGAATCCTTTCTAAAAGTGTCATTTTGGAAGTCTTCTATTAAGAGCAAACATTCAGAAGAGTCTGACAGGTATTTGATTAGTGTGAGACACAGGCAAATACATTCTAATTTTCAAACTGTCTGTTGGCTTCTTGATATGTGTGGTCTGCTATTAGTGAAGCTAAGGTTGGCAATCAGTGAGAGTGGGCCTCAATTATTTCTGACTGCATCGTTAGATAAGTGTTTGATTACTGCTGTCTGTGTTTTTGAGCGTCACTCTTAAAGACGACCTGAGGAGCAGGTGCAATAACAGTCATTAATATTAGCCAACTGCACTGAAGTCAGAGGCTATGCCTGGAATGAACATTGCGGGGACCCGGCTAACAATTTTTGGTTGCAAGAATGTTTCCTGTAATGCTTCCATTTTAAGTACCAAAAACATAAAAAAGTTTGTTTCAGAACATTCAGTTTTTTAGACATTTGAATGCGTTTACGTTATTGCTTGGTTATATGAATGTAATTAAAACCATTTTAATTCTGTAATGTTTTTAAATGTTACACTAACTACTGCGTACATGATGGATATACCAATGGAGTCGACCCTCAGCACGATTTAAGTAAAACGTTTTAAATGGAACAAAAAGCAGTTACATAGATGGATTTCCAGACCTGATTGGGTTCGAGACGTTTTCTAATTCCTGTTTGACTTAGGATGGCCTTAATTAGATCTAAGCTTGTTTGTATGATAATGAGCACTGCTATATGAACACTGATTTCAGCCACTTAGAGCTACAGCCATCTTTTAACTTCAAACAAGGTTTCACACTTCTACATTACAAAGGGTTGTAAAGAAGATTCAATGTCTTTCGGTGTCACAATCCCTGCTGTCTTACTGTCTTATGAGGAAACAGCTCACCCTGTAAAGTGAATTAGATCCACCCCTCTCCCAAAGCCCGCCTTCCAAAGACATGTCAACATCGCAGTGTTAGCAAACCCCAAATGCTCAAAATGACAGACAGACTGACGTCTCAAGCTCCTCTGATTGGCTAAACAATAGCCTCCCACAGTCAGGCTGTCTTTGTGCTGTTTACAGAGCCCAGGGCTGTCACAGAGAGAGGTCTGATCTGGGGACACCCATTTCAGTGATATCTGTCAGGTATCAGGTGCATTTCTAAACACAGCAGAGCTTCTTTATAACTCGCTTTTTAAAAAATCAGTGCATTTCCACAGCAGAGATTTTTTTGAGCATGTTATGTCTTGGATGTGTTCAGCTACCAAAGAATCTACATTCAAGGCAGCAACCGCACGTAATGTAAAGTCAGATGGTTTACAATTATACCTGTTTATGATATACTTGATATGATTAAGTATAAATTATGCCCACTGAAAGCATTGTTTATTTGCATACACGGTCTGCGTTGTTTTAGCACTCCATCCAATAAAGTAGTTATGCAAATTAGGTACCGGCATACTGAATGCAATTGCAGTAATTTCTCATCTTGCGGGACGGTTATGAGTGCTGGTTAGTCTAGGATGCAACAAACCTCCATGGTCTGGCAAACTTTTCTGGCACTGTACTGCTGTTACCCCAGAACTGAGATTCAAACAACTGAATCAGCTGTTTAAATGCTGAAAATCTGCTTTACTACATGGTGCATTTGGATAAATGCCCAGATATAATGCTTCTCTCTCTTATTTGATCATCATGCGATAAGCAATGGCTGCCGTGATCAATAGAAAATGTAAACAAATGTCTCTCTTGCAGTAATATTGCGAGATTAATTGCACCAGGCCAATACTGCTGAGTCCGGCGCATTTTTTAATAAGTCTGATATGCAAAGAAAGGAGGCGTATTTGGCAAACAGCGGCTTAAACTAAATATGCGTTTTTATTAAACTTTTTCTGCACATTTAAACAGAATTTTGCTAGTAGTTGCAGGTTTTAGCATATAGTGGCCCCAAAATGTTTCTTCTTTCTTGTAAACTCAAAACTCAGCATCGCAATGCTTGCGCATACTGGAGGAACCAAGAAACGCGACACGTATCCTCTGTCTAAACCTGAACTAATCCGATCCAGACTGAGCTGAAATCATTCACTCAGTCTTTGTGCCTGCCAGCTGCTGAGGGTGAGAATAAGAGGTGAGGGAGCGTCCAAACTGCTAATCCAATCCCACAACGGAGAATTTCTCAACTGAGTCCAGTTCTACCCTTTGGTGGCATTCTTACGACCCATAATTACTTTCATTCCGCAAACTCATTTTTCAAAAGTGAGCAGTTGCGCCAGTGGTGTGTTCCACCGGGCAGAATCATGTTAGACGATATCAGTACTGCTGAATAACGGAGCGTTATATCACCTTTGACAGGTTCTTGTACATGTTGCTGGAAGGCCTACAATAGCAATATCTATGGTAATATTTCATTAGTTTTTAATGGAGCTGTATTTTAGAATTCCATTATGTAGAATGTACTGTGTGAGATCTATTGCTGGGAATGTGACGGTTTGCATAGATATTAAGCCCGCGTTTGTACTGTATACAAGGGTCATTATTAAAAATAGTTTTATTTGCAGCTGGCATGAGTTTGCTGTGAAATCGAAATGAAAATAATAATTATAAAATTGAAAGTTATGAACTTAAGACAGACTTCTGTTACTGTGCTCTTCGGCATCACCTCTTGGCATTCATAAGGATTTAGTGGGCAACGATTTTGTATAATCATAGTATCAAGTATGTCTAAGTAGACTGAACATAATGGCACTAAAATTGGGGCCATTGTCCCTTCTGGCTCTTAACATAAAGAACCTGAGTGGTAAACGTCTGGGGACCTTTGCAACTCGAAAAGTGGTGCGCCTGCATAGCTATTAGTTTTATAATGTATTCTGTGTATAATTCTCTCCTCCAAAGTGCTACCCTTGCCACAAATATAATGATCACACAGTGACTTTATAATGTATGTTAAAAACAGATGCAAAGGTATGCGCGCTCAATAATCTCTTAATCGCATTAATGTGATTTTAGCCTGTGTTAGCTTTGTGTTTTACTAAATTCTTTGTATATTCTCTCTCTCTTTGTCTGTCTCTCTCTCTGAAGTTACAGAGGCAGAACGACATGCAGCAAACTTTAACAGGTTTAATAGGACTAAACGCCTTGATCTCGTTAGCATAATTGAGGTTTCTGAAAGGATTGTGGCTCACAGCTCAGGGGCCGTACGAAAAAATTAATGAACCATAAACATGGTAATTCCACGAGCCCCTGGAAATACACTTTTTCTCATGCAAAACGTCCTGCAACAGCGTTTATCGCAATTATGTGTTACAGTAAAGGGACAAAATGGCAATGAGCAGAAATTGCTTTTGCTGTTCGCTTCTTGATTGTGTCACTAGATTAAAAGAAAAATTACAGAAGTGCTACACAGGATGCACTGTATTCCAATGCATAAACAAAATAGGAAAAGCAACTAAATGAGCAATATTGCTACTAGAACGCAAAGTTCACCGTATCTTCCGAATCTTGTTCACACAAAATAACCAGCAATTGCTGTTTCTGCTTAAAATATAAGATATTATGATCAAATATATGTCTGTTTTTAGAGTTTAAAGTTTAATAACCTCCTATTTGTTTAATTGATGTAGTTCAAAAATAGCTTGGCACAATAAATTTAATAAATAGACGTTATTACACTAAAATGTTTTATTGCTTCGACAAGTCTCAAAATGCAGTGAAAACTATTCTTGAAGGATTTTCAAACTCCTCCAATGTTATCAGAGTGTCACAGGGCACTGCATTCAGTCTTTCATTGCTGTGTGTTAGTGCACGTGTCCTCTATCTCTTTGTAAAAGCAAACGGTCTGTGTGTATGTGTTCTCCGATAAGGCGTCTCCTTTAGTTTCGCATCCAAATGTTCCGTTCTGGCACTGGTCTGACACCCCATTCATGTCTATTTCCGCCACATGCAGTCAATTAGGCAACAAAGGCGCGGGGCCTTCACCCTGCAGCTGCTAGATGTGGCACCAGAGTAAAATTCTGCACATCCATTATGAATTTCTGTGCATGAAGATGTTGTTTTCTTTGAAGGTGGTTCAAGGGATACAGTCCCGTGTTTATACTGCTCTGTACTGCGAAATGATGTTGTAAAAATGATCAAGAGAAGAGAGGCATAGATTTACAAACAGTAAAAAGACAATAGTTTGAAATTAATATAAAATATACATTTGTTGTAACAATCTTATTCTGAAACATATTGAAACATTGAAACTGATCTTCTTTTTACTACAGAGAATGTTTTTAAGGAATAGCTGAAAGATGGAAGATTCTGTCATTGTGTTTTCACCTTTAATGTCATTCCAAACCCATATGTTGTTATTTTCCTTTTTGTAGAACAGTCGTTATGCAGCTGTTGATGTACTGTAGCTCATCGGCAGCTCAAAGCTCACAAAGCAGCACTTTAAAAATACCATTAAAGCAACACATGTGACGTGCTGTGTCATATTTGTGTAATAAACAGACTAAAATTTATGTTATTAGAGAAAATATTGCATTTCACTGCCATTGTATGGCAGACGCTACATAACAATCCATGAAAATATGATTATTTTGTGTAGAAAGAAGAAAATTGCACGATTAGCAACATGTGGGTGAATTTTTTGGAGGATTTTGACCTATTGTTAACCAATGACATCATCTGTAGAGAAGTTTCCAGCATTTGTTCAGGCTTCGATATCTCTTAAGTAGAAACTTCAGGTAATCAGCAGCATGCGTTCAGCCCAACAGGGAGTCTGAACTGATTTGGAGCATTTCAGGTGAGACTTGATGTTCAACGTGGCTTCTGTTTGCCAGTAAAAAAACGTAGAAACATCTGCTGTTCTTTTTTCTGTGAATTGAAGACCTGGAGCCTCACTGATGCACCTGTAAAATATCAGCTAGAAGACTTAAATGGCAGTAGATAGAGAAAGAGAGAGAGCGTGTGTGCGCGTGTATGCGCGTGAGAGAGAGAGAGAGAGTGAGAGAAAGTGGGGGGTATACTGTATCTTTTGCACTGTTGGAGAGTGGAGTAATAACAGTAGTCAGGCCTTCAAATACGTGAAGTTCTTCCCACTGCAATTTCATGGGAGTGAGAAAAATAGTTCAGCAATCTTAAAGCTAGAACATGTGAAATGCGGTTTTTCAAAAAAAAAAAGAAAAAAAAAGAGGAAAAAGTTTTGTTGGCTGGTAACTCTTCTAAAATTGTTCGTTTAAAAAGAAAAGCTAATACAAAAAAGAAAGCTGAATTTATATAGGTCGTATTTGAGCATTTTTGTTGTGTTGGCAATCACACTTAAGTTGTTATGCATTTAAAGAATTGTTAAACTGTTTTTCTTTTGTAATTGTAAAATTGTTTTTCTTTTTGCTGAATAGTTTAGATAGCTTTGTTAGACCTATACAGTTATATATAGGTAATATTAAAACTTTCGCCTCTCTACTGCCATCTCTGTTTGGAACATAAATTTGCAGGTTACTTTACGCTTCTCTTTACATATGTTGGAAGTCAAATGAAGCCAAACTGGCATTTCCCAGGACATTGCACCTGACAGCTCAATATATAAATCATTATAAACTTTGGGAATTCAGGTAAGGTAATCGTGTTAAACACTGTTCTGTTATGAACTTGCTCAGTAACACATTTTTGTTCATTGTTAACCCAAAATGTTACAGATTGCAGCTTAGTAAATTAAACATTTTG
>JAZGTI010004616.1:8462-27560 GCA_036877585.1 Botia kubotai
TGCAAGGACCGGCTAGCTGAGGAAATACAAACACTGGAGGAACAGCGATCAACTAAACCTAATACAAAAAACAAAACACCATTAACAATATTCAAAGAAAAAAATAACTACAATGCTTAATTTATTATTTTAATCACATTAAAATAATAAAAACTAAACATTTGCAAATCCTAAAAAAACTCTGCAATTACCTGCAACACAGCCATCAATCCCGAACTACTTTCCAAAAGCATTCCGGATCAAAGAAGGAGCGTGACCACCAGCAAACAAATCCACGATGCTTACGTCTGCTCACCCAGACCATGCTCATAATAGACCATGCCCAAACAGTGGTACTACACGTACATAGGACAGCAGGATGTTTGTGTCTGCTTGCCCAGACCATATCCGTACACAAACAAACAGGGAAGTGCTTTTGAAGTCCATGGCAGTCCATAGAACCATATGGTAGAAAGTTGTCAAATTTGGCACACAGATAAGAGGACAGTCTGAAATGTTACTGGACCAAATGTAGTGTCTCTACCTCAAACCCTTTAGCGCTACCAATTGTCCTAAATTTCAGTTTCAATTGTCCTCATGTTTATGATAATAACTTCCGAAATCCCAACAAAATTATTTTTCTCCTCTGATTCCTTTGCTCATGTCGATTCCGACGTCATTCCTCCCGATGACGTCATTTCCGTCATTACATTTTTTCTGTCATTTTGAATTTTCTATAAAACTAACTTTTCGAACTCATCTTAGGACATTTGTCTGATTTTCACAATATTTGGTACATAGCATATAGAGACAGTGGTGACAAAAAGTTGGTCATTTGCCATTTTGAATTTTGCCATAAAAGCGCTTTCTTATGAGCATGTATCGTTATGAAACTTGATCATCATCATCTTTGTCTGAGGGTAATTACAAAGTTGGGAGCCAGCACCTAGTGGTAAAAGGTTATAACAAAATTTATAAAACTGCTTATAATTTTTTAATAATTTGCCTTGTTGTCATGAGACTTATCTTTGTAGATTCCCCGGCTTATGTTGAGTGCTACGATACCCAATTTGTCATAGACGACAGTGCTTCGTTACCACAATTTTTTAACCTTGCGTTCTAGGTTGTGTCCAATTTGCACACAGTTTTGTTTGCATTATCTGGGGCCACTTCTGACAAAAAGTTATAGATAGATCAAAAAGTAGATAGATCAAATGGTTTTTAAGAGATCATCAAAGATGCCAAAAAGGTCCCAAGAGCGCTTTGCTGTAGTGACATGAAACTTTGCATGTGTCATTTTGACCACATCATGATTTACTGACAGTGCCACATTTTGGTAAAAAAATTAATTGGTGTCCCAACTTACAGCGGTACAGTTCAGTGCTGTGGCATGAGGGAAACAATGTCTTATTGCATATATCAGAGAACAAGGGTTACATATGTAACCGAGCCATTCCCTTTCTGTGCCACAGAACCTAAACTGTGTTATGAGAGTGTATGTGGACAAGCTGTTACGTGTCTTGTAGTGAGTGTTCGGCTACATTGCAACCTTCCAGCTTTGGGTGAAAGGCATCTCTGTACAACTGTCAGGAGCAGGCACTTACCAATAAGGCTGTAAGCAAGGGCCAACCACTGAGAAAAAGCTGGAACACCGTCCTCCCCTCTGTTGAAGGGCGCTATGGAGACCACATCCTATTGGTAGCAGGTGTCATGTGGTAGATACAACATATGAGCAACATATAAGCCTGTTTCTCTCTCACTGATTAGTCTGTTTTTGAAGCTGCTGCCAATGATCTGGACGAGCTCACAGAAACTGTAACTTCATATATCAGTTTCTGTGAGGATATGTGCATTCCTAGCAGGACTCATTTAACTTACAACAATGACAAACCATGGTTCACTGCAAAACTCAGCTAGTTCCGTCAGGCCAAAGAAGATTCTCGCAGGAATGGGGATAGAGACTTGTACAAACAGGCCAAATATACACTGGAAAAGGAGATCAGAGTGGAAAAGAGGAATTATTCCGAAAAGATACGGACCCAGTTCTCCTCTGGTGACACAGCTTCAGTGTGGAAAGGTCTAAAAGACATCACCAGTTACAAGACACCATCCCCATGCACTGTGAAGAATCAACAACTGGCAAACAATCTGAACGAGTTCTACTGCAGGTTTGAAAAACGCCATTCACACCTCCTGCAACCCCTCTCTCACACACCCCTGCTGTATTGATCAATGAAGATGAGGTGCGCCAGGTCTTCAAGAAGAACGGCACCAGGCCCAGACGGTGTGACTCCAGCATGTCTGAAGACCTGTGCTGAGCAGCTGGCCCCCATCTTCACACAGATCTTCAACAGATCACTGAAGCTGTGTGAAGTCCCTTAATGCTTCAAACGCTCCACCATCATCCCTGTCCCAAAGAAACCCAAAATTACTGGACTTAATGACTACAGACCTGTGGCTCTAACGTCTGTGGTAATTAAATCATTTGAAAGACTGGTGTTGGATTATCTGAAGGACTTCACTGGACCCTTACTGAACCCCCTGCGGTTTGCTTACAGAGCAAACAGGTCTGTGGATGATGCAGTCAATATGGGACTGCATTATGTACTGCAACATCTGGACAGACCAGGGACTTATGTGAGGATCCTGTTTGTGGACTTCAGCTCTGCTTTTAACACCATCATCCCATCACTCCTCCAGCCCACGTTAACCCTGCTCTCTGTCCCTAGCTCTGTCTGTCAGTGGATTACCAGCTTCCTGACAGACAGGCAGCAGCTACTGAGGCTAGGTAAATTCTTATCAAGCACCCGTAGCATCAGCACTGGAGCTCCTCAGGGCTGTGTCCTCTCTCCTCACTGCTCTTCTCCCTCTACACCAATTACTGCACCTCTAAAGACCCCTCTGTCAAGCTCCTAAAGTTTGCAGACAACACCACACTCATCGGCCTCATCCAGGACGGTGATGAGTCTGCTTACAGACAGGAGGTTAAAGAGCTGGCTGTCTGGTGCAGTCCTAACAACCTGGAGCTCAACATGCTCAAAACGGTGGAGATGATAGTGGACTTCAGGAGGAACCCCCCTGCTATCCCACCACTCACCAACATGTACAGCACTGTGGCTACAATAGAGTCATTCAGGTTCCTGGGCACCACAATCTCCCAGGACCTAAAGTAAAACACTCACATTGTCTCCATTGTAAAAAAGGCCCAGCAGAGGTTGTACTTCCTTCGACAGCTGAGGAAGTTCAACCTGCCACAGGAGCTGCTGAAACAGTTCTACACCGCCATCATTGAATCCATCCTCTGCAATTCAATAACTGTCTGGTTCGTCTCAGCTACCAAATCTGACCTCAGAAGACTGCAGAGGGTAGCTGAGTGAATAATTGGTACAACCCTCCACACTCTTCAAGAACTGTACCTATCCAGAGTGAGCAAAAGGGTTAATAAAATAACTCTGGACCCCTCACACCCGGCACACTTCCTCTTTGAACTGTTGCCGTCTGGTCGACGCTACAGAGCACTAAGCACCAGAACGACCAGGCACAGGAACAGTTTCTTCCCCCAGGCAGTCCATGGTATAAACACTTAATGTCATTAATACCTAACAATACACTTGGTACACACAACTCTATCATACACTATTTATTTAACACACACACTTATTTACATTTCATATTTGCACGTCACCATACCAGTACAAACACATACCTGGCCATACTTGAATCTCTATATTATGTCTATACTATATATTGTGGGTTTGATATTTTGTACATTGTACACTGTCCATTCTGTATATCTGTATATTTGTATATCATTATTTTTATTACCTGTGTCTTGTCTTGTCACTGTCATTCTGTTGCACTATAGAGCCTCTGTCACTGCAACAAATTCCTCGTATGTATAAACATACCTGGCAAAAAAGCTCATTCTGATTCTAAAGCTCATTCTGATTCTGATATAGCTCCTCCACTGAGTGGAAGAAATGACCATCAAGCATCCTCTGTGCTAGACAGTAGATGGCACACAAAATCGAGAAAGGGGGAAAGGGTGCAGAGTTAACGTTAATCATTCTGTAGTATGTGGGTCACAGTTGAACTTCACAAACAACTTGGATGTGAGGCACCTCTTTCCTCAAGGGCGCTACCCAGGAGGACGCTACTCCTCTTGTGGAGTGTGCCCTGACTTTCAGTGGACTCTGCTGTTATTGTGATTGGTAAATGGCATCCACAATCCAATGGGCTAACCTTTGTTTGGAGAAACAAAGATAAAAGCACAAGGCTTGCACTGGACACAGCATGGACAGGGTCTTCCTCCCCCGCAGGAAGCGTGTGCACGTTTACCACCTGGTGCCGGAAGGGTGTAGTGGGAACCTTGGGCATGTAACCATGCAAGGTTTTAGAACCACATGGGAGAAGCCCAGCCTGAACTCCAGGCAGTCACTGGCTACAAAGACAGCCTGCCGGTCCTCATCCCTCCTGATGGATATCAGCCCCATTAAGAGAACCATCTTCAGCATAAGGATTGCTGAGATCAGCCTCTCCCAGGGGCCCTCCAGAACCACGGAGAGATCCCAAGAGTGCCATCCCAGTGGCCTGCCCCAAAGGTGTTGTGGCAAACAGAAATGGCCACCACATAGACCTTTAAAGATAAAAATGACAAGCGTCTCTCTAGTTGTTTCTGGAGGAAGGACAGCACAATCACCGAGGATGTGAGTGACTTACCTGTTTGCACTAAGCCGCTAACAGCAGGCCAGTCTGAAGGGAACCTTAAACTGAAAGAGGTCCAGTAAGACCCAGGGAGAGAGGTAAGCTCCCTCCCTAGGTTGCCCGTCTCAAGGTCACTTTGAAACCTTAGCAGGGTTCTTGGCAGTATCCTGGTGACGGGGCAGCCCTCTTGTGAGACAATCTCTTTGGCCAACAGAGTAGCAGGATAATGGGTCTGGCAAGAAGCTGACTGACTGACTAAAGGCAGGTAAGAAGGCAGGTACAGGTAAGGCAAGATGTTTCAGGCTTCTGAAAACTGCTGTGTAGACGCCTAAACGGTGTCGCCAAACAGGCCCACTTGGCACATGTACGCATTGAGAAAGCGTACTTTCTCGGCATCATGCATCTCTGCAAGATTCAGCTACAGATGCCTTTCCTGGACCACCAGAGTGGACATCGACTGGCCATTGACTGGTGTACCACGACTGCACGTTCCAGCCTGGCCACCCCTTTTCATTTAGGTAGAAACAAACGAGCCCGCAAAGCATGTGTGTGCCAAGATCAGCGCTCTTCACTTCATTAGCTCATCATGTACCTCGGGATAGAAAGGCACCAGGGTTTGACGAGGCTTTGTACCATGCCCCAACCCCAGATTCCAAAAATCAAGTCACAAGTACTCTGGGGATGGTGGAGGTTTCCACTTTAGCTTGATGCCCACAGGTGCCCGAGACAACACCTGTGCTTCTGAACAGTGCATCAGGCAAGTCATCCTGATCTCATCCGCTTGAAGCTGACTGGCCACTGTGCCTGAAAACTTAAGAGGTCTGAACCAGCCTCCAGCATTTACTGACCCAGATGTTGTAGAAATCCCGGGAAGGGAAATGGATGGGGAAGACACCTCTGAGTGCCTCTGAGCAAAGCAGGCGAGCTGCGATTGCAACATTCTCATGAGAGAACATGGCCCATCCACAAAAGGTGACAGAGCATGCTCAAGGGTGCTCAGAGTGACCGTCTGTCAGGGTCTAGCTAAAGAAACACAGAGAATTCAAATGCAAGCAAATGAGTTAACTGAACACAAGTCAATGGAACACAGGAATGATGCAGGGAAGACTCAGTCCGGCCCTGAACGAACCCCTCCGGCTCAGGGAAACCAGCCCAGATGCAGACAGGGAGGATGTGATGGCGGGACCCTGGGAGGGTGACAAGCAGGGCAGGAGAATTGGCTGAAGGACTGGACGGATTAAGCGGTGGAATGGGCGAAGAGCAGGTAAGTCCGGCGGTGGCGGGGATGGCGATGACTGTATTCGGGACAGAGGGGAATTCCACAAGGCTGACTGGACGGACGGGTAAGTAGACACTGCAACGCAGCACGAGACACAACCTGGAGCGGGACGAGACAGGACCGGCACAAAATGAAGACTAGCACAGTTAAAACTTGTTAAAACTAGCACAGTTAAAACTTGACTGGACTTGACTTGACTCGACTGAACTATGTTTAAACTAATCTCTAAATATAAAGCGTGGTCAGGAAACTGGAAAAACATCCAAGATGGTCTGACAACGAAGGGAAAACGCAAGGAAAATATAAAGGGAAGAAATTGAGTGGATGAACAGGTGATAGCGATGACGGAAATAGAAAACAGCTGGGGCAAATGAGAGGGCAGGGTAGATGCGGACAGCGGAACACGTGGCGAGTTGTCAAACAACCAAAGTCCTGACACCGTCAGAAAGGAAACATGCTAAGTTCTAAAAACAATGCACATGATACATATTCTATTGTTTCTGAGAGATCCTTTAAGGTTAAAAATGACATGCATCTTATAGCTGTTTTCATTGTCACAATGATACAAAAGATAATGTCCATCAAGATATATCATCAAAATGCAGCATATACTTATGTAGCATAAATTTACATAAGGGCAAATAAAAAGTGCACAACACAGCAGCCCTAACTAAGGAAATCTACTACATGGCAATATTTTTCTAATGGATTATCTAATGTTAGTTTACCCATACACTAAGTGAGATTGTGCCTGCATGGTTCGTCTACTTCTTTTAGCCACATATTATAAAAACAAATTATGATTCATGCCTCTGGCCTCTTTTCCTTTTTACTGATGTCAACTTGTGCCATGAATGCTTAGTATTAATGCTCAGCACTAAGGCTGGCCATATGAAATGCTGTGCCTGAGGTCATACTTGATTTGCTAGTTTAAAATGACACTTCATCCCAAAGAACATAGAGCACATGCATTAATTCTTATATATATTAGGTTATCAAACATCATTTAGCTCAAGTAAACTTCTGCAACTCTCATCCAAGATATTGTTGCTGTGTCCTGAGGTTACATATTGAAATTTTGAAAATTCTCAATGGAATCATCTACTTTGGACAAGGATAACAGCATGTTTGAACTAAATGGTTAAAATTTTTAATATAAAATATAAAGTAAATAAGTGGATAGATTATGAAATTGTTCATCAGAAACATGCTTCTGGACAGAATTCAGGACACAAATTTGAAAAATGGATGCTCCTAGACAAAACTGGCCTTTTGCAAATACTGCCTGTCCTCTTAATTACTCTTGCTGCTTCTGACAAGTGTTTGGTACTCTAAATTTGTGCACTCCCTGGGGAAAAAATAATTTCTGAGACGTTTATTTTAGACAGAAGAAGTTAGAAAGGTCTGCAATATGCATTCAAATGATATTTTCAGGATGTGAAAGTGAAAGGGACAAAAGGTTGTCCATTAATAGTTGTAGCCTAACAATCATAGGGTAAAATGTACGATTAGGTCCACAGGTTTCTGCCAGGTTTAGGGAATGAGTAAAACTGTAATTTTTTTACCCTCAAGTCCGCCAACGTAAATCTTACTTGGTTTGTTTGTTTGATATACTCAATTTTATGATTGGTCAGATCGCAGACTCTTGGCAAATGGCACACAATGTAAAAAATTAAAAATGTTATGCAAGTGCAACACTGTTTCAGCATTCACTTTTGTTTGATGCTTTCCCTCAAATACAATTTTACAATGAACATACAGCTTGTTGTTTTAGGGTATGTCTAAACAACCAAATATCTACCCTGATGCAGAATTTGGAGCAATGAAAATGATTACTAACCCAGAAAATCCCAAGAATAATTAGCTGAAATGTCTCAGACAAACATACACTATATTGACAAAAGTATTCGCGCATCTGCCTTATAATATATAGACGTATATGAATTTAAGTGACATCCCATTGGTAATCCATAGGGTTTAATATGACGTCGGCCCATCCTTTGCAGCTATAACAGCTTAAAACTCTTCAACTCATTCTTTTTTTGACCAGTCAATTTTTGATTATTCTTCTAGAAGTGCATTTGGGAGGTCAGACACTGATGTTGGACGAGAAGGCCTGGCTCGCAATCTTTGCCAGATGGAGAAGTGTAATTCGTCACTCCAGAGAACGCATCTTTGCACTTTTCACTTGCATTGCACTTGGTGATGTATGGCTTGGATGAAGCTGCTTGGCCATGGAAACCCATTCCATGAAGTTCTCTAAGCACTGTTCTTGAGCTAATCTGAAGGCCACATGAACTTTGGAGGTCTGTAGCGATTGACAGAAAGTTGGCGACCTCTGCGCACTATGCGACTTAGCATTCGCTGACCCCGCTCTGTCATTTTACGTGGCCTACAACATTGTGGCTGAGTTGCTGTCATTCCCAATTGCTTCCACTTTGTTATAATACATTTGTTACACAGTTAAATATTCAAAATAGAATGTTTTTTTCGGGTATGATTATATTTGACATATAAACCAGAGATAAATTATTACTGAAAGCCAATGGTTGTCAATGACCAAACGAAAGTTATAATAAAACTCTACCAATATGTCTTAAAATTTCTATATGAAATAATCTATTACAAAATCAATCCAAGTTGCTTTAGTTTTGTAGAGCTTTAATTAAAGTGTGGTGTCCTACAACTTAATTTTTTAATTACATAATTACAACTATGTGTAATACAAACATTTGCACACATTTAGCAATTAACATATTAATGAATGCATTCGTGATAATTTAACATCTTGCTGTCATGTAGTGTAACATCTTGCTGTCATACAGAACATTGCCAAAGGAAGTGAAAATGCATAGGTAATGCTCCAAAGACACAGTTTATTGCTATAATCTATGCATAATATGACTTCTTTTTTTACTGCAGAATTGCCCAGCCTGACCAGTGGAAGCCACCATTATACTGCTTACTTGATCACAGTAAATGTAAATATCATTAATCAAACATCAGGGTAGTCTCAGTTTATTTCTGTCTTGGTTGACTTTCATATTACACAACTGATTATTAAATGTTCAAAAAGTAACAAATATTTCTTATTTAATTAGTAATAAGGTTACCTATAATGAGAAGAGCATTCTGCAATATTTGCATCCAGCTTGGTAACTTGCATTTTCTATCCTTTGGCACTTTATTTTCCATCTAATAAATTATATTTTAATAAAAATAATTTAAATAATGGGCAGCTCCTGAGGGGGCTACCTGTGATAGTTGTGAGTAGCTTCCACTCAGAACGCTCAACTCCTGCCTTGCTGAGGCTCAGGTTCTGCGTCCACTGAGGCAGCATGGCATCTTTTATCATGTGGGTCATATATGGAGCTGAAAGAGGAGCTGTTTCAGCACTTCCTCAGTGCTCATCAACCCGCTCTGATGGTCCTGTTTCCATTGCAGAAGCTTGTTCTATGACTTCTTCAGCAAGAAGCCCAATGCTCGAGCTGTATGCATTTAAGGATTTAGACATGCTCAGCATTGATGCAGGAAAAATAGAGGACTCATTACTCCCCCCTCCTGTAAGGAGCTCTTGGAGGTTGTGACTTGTGCTGTGACAAAGTTGAAAAAAGATGCCATGTGAAAAGCAGGACTTGCTAAATAAGCAGGTTGCGGCAACCACATCCATGCTAGGGGTTGCCGTTTTTTCCAGATCTGCATAATGAGTTATGTAGAACATGGAAGAGATCACTGTCCTTATGATTATCTAGCCTCACAGTGTTTAATTATAGCTCAATACTAGGGTCTAAAGAAAATAATTTATAAACATTGCCATGGGTCAGAGAGGCTTTGGCAGGTTACCTCTCATGTGACGCCAATGCCATTAACTGTTCCATGGCAGCATTAGTGGTTACGGAGAGGCACTTGTGGCTAAACCTGTCAAGCATGATGGAAATTGTTCAACTTCAGAAACTGTTCAACTTCGATTCAATTATTTGAGTTGATTCAAACAATAAACCTGCACATGGCATTGAGTGGCTATTTCTCCTGATTTTTTGGAGGCATAGAAAGCTTGGGGCTAAGGCTCAACATTAAAAAAGAGTGTGTTAAAAAAGAGCATAGCCATATTTCCAATATTTGTAAAACTGCGTTTTTTCAGCTTAAAAATATATCAAAATATGACACATGCTCTCGAAGTCAGACACTAAAAAATTAATTCATGCATTCATGACATTAAGACTCGATTATTGCAACGCCCTACTTGGTGACTGCCCTGCAAGATTAATCCAAAAACTCCAGATGGTTTAGAATGCAGCAGCAAGAGTTCTCACGAGAACAAACAAGTATGACCATATAAGCCCAGTTTTGTCAACTCTACACTGGCTGCCTATCAAGCGTCGTATATATTTTTAAATCCTGCTTATTACCTACAAGGCCCTAAATGGTTTAGCTCCTCAATACTTAAGCAAGCTCCCCTCCTATTATAGTCCTTCACGTTCACTGCAATCTGAAAATTCTGGCCAAGTATTAGTACCCAGAATTTCAAACACCTGGTGGTAAATCCTTTTCATATTTGGCACCCAAACTTTGGAATAGTCTTCCCAGTGTTGTCTGGGAGGCAGATAAACTCTGTCATTTTAAATCTAGACTAAAGACCCACCTCTTTAATCTTGCCTACACATAGTCATATGGATTTATTACTCAAATCCCATAAGGAATTATTAGGCTCATTAATTAGGTAAACCGGATCCGGGAACACTTCTCATAGGAACAGATGTACTGGCTCCACACTAAATTTGTCTGTCTTTCATTCCCTAAGGTCCTGTAGTCAGCTGGATCCAAACTCTGAGACCAGATGGTGGGGGACTGGATGAAATGACCCTGAGACAGATCATCAGGATTTGATAGACTTCTTAGGTAAACCTACCGTTATGTACATGACAACTTTTAGCGTTATTTTGTTCCCTGCTTAGTCACAGCAATGTGATATTATGGCTGCAATTAGTAATATTATGCCTCATAATTTTTTGTTGGCACGATCTCTCATATTATCAAATATTAGTTTTCCATCAATAATTAACTATAACTCATCAAAATCAACTCTGTTCATATCTAAAACAGTTACAAATTGCAGCTTTAACGTGCCAGGGAACAACTGGCCCTCCTGGTCGAGCCTGGCTTCTCCCAAGGTTTTTTTTCTCCATCTATACATCATTGGAGTTTTGGTTCCTTGCCACCGTCAACCTGTTGGCTTGCTTGCTGGGAGACTGCTGACGTCTAACTTTGTAAATTGTAAACGTCTTTTATTTAATTGTATATATTTTATGTATGCATGCTACTTTTGCATATTATGTAGTTCACGGTACTTTTGCAAATCCCTTATACCCCTGTCCCATAAGATGTTGTCTATTATATGCCATCCCTATGTAAGTTGGAATGCGTATCTTGCTCAACAATTTTGTGGTTTAATCAGTTCAGTCAATCCTTTATTCGTAAATATACTATAAAGCTAGTATACCTAATTAGTCTTTTACATCCCACACATATTATTTGCAATAATACCATTACCATGTCTGACATTTGTTCTGTGTTTTTATTATTATTCTTTGTTTTTCTATATGACGCTTCTTTGAAGCAATGTAACATTGTAAAAAGCGCTATATAAATAAAATTGAATTGAATTGTTGATACCTTCTCCAAGAACTATGTTCGTGGGGTGGGATTGACTACAATGCGGGTACAATTGTCTCCTGAACGTATTGAGTGTTTCCTACCGATGGTGCCCAGATGGTGCCCACGCTAGGCCATGCCATCACTGTAAAGTATTTTTATAGGTTGATGGGGCTGTTGGCAACCTTTGGCCTTTTGCACATGAGTGTAGTGCAGTGGTGGTTGATGCCTTCTGTGGGTTTTTTCCCAAGGGGAAATCTGTTTCATATGATCATGGCAATGCACAGATGCATTTTTTCCTGGCCATATGGAAAAAGCCTTGGATCATGTCCCAGGGGCCAGTGTTGGGAGTGTCCTGTCAACAGAAAATCATGTCAACGGACAAAATGGGGCATGGTCATGGAGAGCTGGTTTTTGAGAAGTCTTTTGGGGGCTGAAAGGTCATGTAATTTTTACATAACAAAGGGAAGAAGATGAGCGATGAACAGGTTCTAGTAATGACGAAGATGAGAAACAGCCGGGGCGAAATGAGAGGGCGGGGCAGACTCGGACAACAGAGCATGTGATGAGCTGTCAAACAACCGCGTGCCCCGACACAAAACAAAACAATACAAACCCGGGCCGATCAAACCGGAGTCCTCACAACATGGTATTATTGCAAATAATGTGTGAGATGTACAAGACTAATTAGGTATACTAGGTTTATAGTATGCTTATGAATAAAGGATTGACTGAACCAATAAAAAACCCACAAAATCATTAAGCAAAATATGTGTTCTATCTTACACAGAGATGGCATACACAAGATAGCATCTTATGGGACAGGGTATAAATGATTTGCAATAGTACCATGAACTACACACAACATGCAAAAGTAGAATACATACATACATAAAATATATATAATAAAAATATTAGAAGTTTACAATTTACAAAACCCTAGGCTAAGTTATACCTCAGCAGTCTCCCAACAAGCAAGCCAACAAGGCGACAATGGCAAGGAACCAAAAGTCCAATGATGTATAGATGGGAGAAGCCTCTGGTACGTTAAAGCTGCAATTAGTAGCTGTCTTGGATACTAGTTGATTGTAATGATTTATAGTTATTTATTGATTGACAGAATTGGCGAGGCATAATGTTACTAATTGCAGCCATAACATTACCCTGCTGTGACTAAGCAGGGAACAAAATATAGAAACTATCTAAGCTAAAAGTAGGCATGTATATAACAGACATGTATATAACGGTAGTTTTACTTATGAAGTCTATCAAATCCTGATGATCTGTCTCAGGGGTCGTTCCATCCACTCCCCCATCATCTGGTCTCAGAGTTTGGATCCAGCTGACTACAGGACCTTGGGGAATGAAAGACAGACAGATTTAGTGTGGAGCCAGTACATCTGTTCCTATGGGAAGTGTCCCCGGTTCCGGTTTACCTAATTAATGCAGCCTAATTAATGCAGCCACTGGGAAGACTATCCCAAAGTGTGGATGACAAATACCATAAGGATCTACCACCAGCAATTGTTTTTAAAATTCTGGGTACTAACAGTTGGCCAGAATTTTCAGATCGCAAAGGACTTTTCAGAACACAATTTTCAGAATTTTCAGAACGCAAAGGACTGTAATAGGAGAGAAGCTTGCTTAGGTATTGAGAAGCTAAACCATTCATGGCCTTTATTGTTGTTCTGTGTGGAGGGTTTTTGTCCAATAAGTAAACCTTCTGTTTTATCTAAATTTAATAGTAGAAAGATGCTAGTCATCCATGTTTTGATATAGACTATGCATTCTGTTAGTTTGGTGAATTTATGAGTCTCGTTGGGCCTCGAAGAAATGTATAACTGAGTATCATCAGCATAACAATGAAAACTAACTCTATGTCTCTTAATAATTGCTCCCAGAGGTAGCATGTACAGGGTAAAAAGTAGGGTCCCAAGCACTGAGCCCTGCGGTACTCCATATTGGAATTGTGATCGGTATGACACCTTTTCAAGTCTTTTCTGCTCCAGCAACTCAAACAGTGGAGGACAGAAGGCCTAAAGCACCATTGGGTGACAAGCCGTAGTAGGCACCTTGGGGATATAGTCTGGTTTAGAGTGCAAAATGGCTTTAACCCTCTGGGGTCTGAGGGTGTTTTGGAGCCCTGGAGAAGATTTGACATGCATTTGTGCTTTTTTCAGGTGCTTATGAACATATAAATAGCCTGTCTGATAACACTGTATTCAGCACAAACTGGGCTGCAATGATATTTGAGCTGCATGTATGTACATGATTGTGTTTTTGAGAAAGTAACTGAGTAATTGGTTTATGTAAAAGTACACATTTCAAGCTGTCTATATGTATATTTTGTTTTTATGTCTGTGGGGCATGTATTCACTGAGATTTAGGTTGTTTCATTTATGTGTCTGTGAAAAGAGATGACAGCGACGGCAGAGTGCATACCCTGTCTGTTTTCTTCTTTTTATAAAAGCACAGGGTTTTATTGTTATTATGAGTGTATTCAAATAAAAATAGACCCTTTACAAATTCTAATGATGTATTGGTTGTATCTGTACAATAAAAAATGACGGAGCATATCACGTTCTTTTCCGCGTTATCATGAAAACATGCCTCAAAACGCGCCGGCGCATTTGTCGACCCCAGAGGGTTAACAAAGACAGAAGCAAAATCCAAACAGACAGATAGAGCCTGTAAATCCCCTACCCCCAGACCCACAGTTTTCCCTGTCTTTGAGTGAAAGATCGACCCCCGAGACACAAGATCCCTCTAGACTGTGAGCTCCCAAGGGACTCAGTCCAGGAGAGGATTACGTCTGAGAACCAGATTCTTGTTGGCCAAAATGGTGCTATGAATAGTAGATGAATAGTAATGGCAAATCCTGGCTAGTATTTCTAGGATCAAGGCTATCAGGAAAAAGGCATTCAGACGCAGCCTCAGCCATGTCTGTACCATGGCATCCAGCCCCAATGGAGCTAGATGAGTGAGGCTAAACCAGAAGGGACAGTGTGTTGATTCCTCAGAGCCAAACAAATTCACTTCCACTCGGCCTCAGTCCCTGCCTTGACAGGGTATCTGCTCCAAGATTTGCATACCCTAGGATGTACATAGCTCTGATGGAGGGCTGCCTGGTCTCTGCCCAAAGAAGAAGAAACAGGGGATGCGAATGCAGCCCTCCTTGGTGATGTATGACACCACTGTGGTGTTGTCCAAATGCACTACAACGTGTTGACCAAAAGAAAAGCATCTGTCACACACTGACTATTGCAACAGTATTGCATTTCAAGAGTGGGACCCAAGATAAAAAAACAGAAAGAGTATGAAGCCCCTACCATCCCTAGCAGGTGACTTTTGGGATTGAACCCATTTTTCTTTAGCCAGAACTGAAACAGTCTCATATGCAGTAGGCCCAACGGAATCACGTTGGCCACTACTGCCAAAGTTATAACAGCCTCCAAACCTAGAGGACTGTTAGGTGCTGGCCTAGCCAAACACTGCCCACAGCAACGAGTATTGATTTACACATGCAGAAGACAATTGTTCTTGCATCGTAGTGGTGTCCTGTATTATCCCTAAAAAAGCAGTTCTCTAAACGGGAAAAAAGCATGCTCATCTTGTGGTTGAGTCTCAGCACTAAGCACCTCATATGAGTTAACACAACATCTTGATGCCATAGCCAGTCATCTATGTAATTTACTTTGTGAAGGTGCAGGGCGATAGGGCTATGCCAAAGGGAAGCACTCAATATTGGTAAACTTCACCCCCAAAAGCAAATCTGAGAAACTTAGATCACGAAGATCTATCATAACAAACCAGCCCTCTGGCTGAATTTGACATGCAATCTTCTTAAATGGTAACACCTTGAATCTGTATATCCTTAGAGACAGATTCGAGTGACCAAATCCAGAATTGGACGCAGACCCTAATCTGTCTTGGGAACTATAAAATATTGACTGTAAGCACCCAGATCTCTCATGTGAGGGGAGATGTGTTCTATAGCCCCTTTTGCTAGGAGAGTCTCTAGTTCCTTGGCCAACAAAAAGTACTGCTGTCCTACTACTATAGTTTACAAAACGCTGTTGTAGCGAGGAGGTCAGGAGGCAAATTAAATTCTGTAATCTCTTTACTGAATTTCCATAGGGATAAAGTGGACAGAAGTCTGCCTCAGCACCCACCTGGCAGAGTCCATTTCCCACTGCTCCTCCATCAAATCGAGCTGCGAGTCTAGATCCAACTCGCAAGGTGCAGCTGCCAAGCTCGCATCTGGATTGAAAAGGGCCAGGTAGGAAGTGAATCCAAGGTTATGTCATTACTGATCAGTCATTTTGAAAAGCACTTTACAGTCATAGGTTGGGCAGTCGACATATAAAACTGCATTGGAAGGAACTGTCTCTTGACATGGGTTGCCCTGGTCATTGACTTCATTACAGGTCAACTGTTGCAGGGTGAGCAGGGAGTCTTTAGGGTACAGTTAGCTGCTTGATGTCTACGACCACGAAACCAGCATCTGTTTTAGTCTCTATCCAGTTGCTAAGAAGTTGTCACAGCCAATCAAATAATGTTAATTATTGTCACAGTATGGACAGAATGCTCTTATATTCTCTGCTCTGACTGAAACTAATTTGGATGTGGCTGACGAGCTTAGTGTGGACTGTGACGTTTCAGTACCAAAGATGACAGCAGTCTGTTTTTAAGGCTCTCTTTTCACCTCTCTGCTGCGTACTGAAGATCATTGCTTTGAGTGACAAATGTACGGGCTGTAGTCTTCCTGTAGTTTAAGCTTGTATTCCAGCCAATCAGCAAAGTCCAACAAGTCCAAACTTGCAGGGGGTGGGTGTATCTCTTAACACTATACTACCTTTGTGGCCCAGCTGTTGCAACATGCTGACAAGAGAGCACACCTGCAGACCAAACATCCTAAAAGCTTTGACATCTCCACTGCGAATATTGGCTCCATCCATCAACCCCCCGAAATTCTTTGCAGGACTAGATGGTGGGGTTGACAATACATCTTATTAAGGGCTTTCATTGTGTTTGTGAGGGGAAACCTTGAATTGCTATGAGAGACTGCCTAGCCTCCTCCTTTCTCCCTCTTTATCTTTTTTAACTGAATATCTGTGTCATTCGCTGTTGCACTGCAGCATTTTCCTCTCTTAGCTTGTCAGAAGTGCTGTCCCATTGGTCAGTTAGTATTCGTTCTAATTGTGCTGATACTTGGCTGACTGGTGAAGTAGATCTGCAGTGCCCTGCAGCACTTGTTTATTGTGTGAACTGGTATGTGTGGTTCTGTGAATAAAACAATATACAAAGTAAACATCAATATACAATAACAAATCTATAAAAAAAGCACTTGAATGTTAGTTATGAATATAAGCAGGTGAAGTGCATATTAGAGAAATAGACATAGGGCATACAAACTATATACAAATTAGTTGCACACACTCACACACCATCCACAAATCCTTAGGTATTTGCACTTCTGGGCAATATATCCTAACTATAAACAAATATAACATTACATCCTCTCATCAAACTTGTTTCAACTGACAGAAAGTTATGGAGCAAATCATGCACACAGCCAGGTTCTGTAGAAGTCCAATTACAGGGAGTGGCCCTTTTTACAAGGCTATCTTCTAATTATTTTATTTGGTTAACACAGAATTATGCCATTTAGCAAGACCACAAGGATTGCACCTTCAAAGCTCTTTAAGATTTGTACAGTATTGAAAGGTCATTCACCAGGTCATTCACACAAGTTCTACACATCTCTGCACCTTGTTTATTTGTTTATGAAATATTTAGGATAATTGGATTATGCTTTTATGTAACACATTGAGAGTAGCTATAACTGCTCCATGTAACACACATTTGTAAGACTCATTCACAGATTCCCACAGACTTTTCTTCAAAATCAGCACCGAAAAAGTCAAGATGTAGTATACAGATTCTGTGTCGGCTTGCCAATTAGAACTTCCAACAGAATAGGAGGGTGGACTGTTAATGAAGTCATTGAATTTGTTGGATTAAGGTAAGACAATTTACATTTATGCATTTGGCAGACGCTTTTATCCAAAGTGACTTACAGTACATTGAAGCTATACATTTGTCAGTATGTGCAACAACATGTTGACAGCACATGTTCATATGTTTGTCTCTCTATTTATCTATTTATATATTCACATACCTAGCATCTATACGCATACATACATAGGGTGGAAAGTTTAGGAAAGAATGGTACATGATTTTTGTTTCACAACAACTTTTTGTTTCACCTGTCATGCATTTGCTGATAACGAATCCAAGATAGACACTTTTCAAGTGACTTGATTTGGCAACTAGAAAAAAGCCACTGAAAAATGTAATAAACATCAAAAAGCTGTGTGAACATTTCTGCTGCATTAAAAATGAAATCCCATCTACAGACACTAAAAACATTCAAAAAGTGCTGCCACTCATCAGAAGTGAAACATGCACAGAGTAGATGAGAACAGATACATGAAAAAAATGTGAGATTTTGCTATTCTGTTGTCGCTCCTGTATTGCTCTTCATGGTCACAATGAAACTGGTGAGTCAGAAAATCAGAAAAATTTCCTACAGTTGATAGATTTGAGGGCTACTGATTGATGGACTATTCAAAAAGAGAGAAGCCAGAATTGTTGCCCTTATTGCAGATGAAACACAAGGCACAAGCAAGTTGCAGTGGTTTTAAGATATGTCAGACATCTTGCTGTCTATGAATCTTTCATTGGATTTTTTTTATTGGACTGTCAGAACAGGTTGTGAATCTTTGGCCCTTCTGTTGAATAACGTACTGATGAGCCTTGATCTTGATATCTGTAACTTGCGATCTGTAACTTGTGTCAGTGCAGTGGGTATGCGAGGAACCTATCGTGGTGTAGCTGCATGCATTTTAAGGGAAAATCTGCTGGCGATGTATGTACTTTGTCACACATATTCTCAAACTCTGCATTGTGGATGTCTGACGCACCAGTTCAACTGTGAGACACATGCTGAGTAATGTTCAATCCCGTTTAATGTCCTATTTTTGAAACTTTTTGGAAACAGAGAAATGACTTTACAGTTAAATTTACTACACTGAATTCTCTTCCACACAAGATGCCCAATTATTGGTCATTCATTAATGAGAACCGAGTGGCTCTTTCACCAGCTTTGGAATTGTGAGTTGTGTGAGAAAAATAACTACCGTGGCGCTCAGTGTCAATGGAAAAGAACAGCTAAAACACACTGGTGTGTGGGCCACATGCAGCCTCAGCCCAGGACTACTACAAAGAATTCTATGTCAGTGTACTGAACAAATCTGTTGAGATGAGAATTTGTGAATGCTTTCAGAAAAATGACACTGACACTTTGATGGCACTTAACATCATTCTCAGTTGTAGTATGTACACTGAACAGGACCTGAGATTTATTTTTCATCATTATGGGTTTCCAAAAGAGAAGACAAATGCCGAAATGTCAGTTCTCA
>JAZGTI010004617.1:2562-27558 GCA_036877585.1 Botia kubotai
GCTGTGTCAGTGCTGTGTCAGTGCTGTGTCCGTGCTTGTGTCCGTGCTTGTGTCCGTGCTTGTGTCAGTGCTGTGTCAGTGCATGTGTCCGTGCTTGTGTCCGTGCTTGTGTCCGTGCTTGTGTCAGTGCTGTGTCAGTGCTGAGTCAGTGCTTTGTCAGTGCTTGTGTCAGTGCTTGTGTCAGTGCTGTGTCAGTTCTTGTGTCAGTGCTTGTGTCAGAGCTGTGTCAGTGCTTGTGTCAGTGCTGTGTCAGTGCTTGTGTCAGTGCCATCTCAGTGCATTTCTATGCTGTCTCAATTTCTGTCTCAGTGCTTTTTCCAGGACCTTGTTAGGTCTGTTGTTTAGCATGTCCATCTGTTCCATACTTCACATGTTTTGCTGATGTGCTTGTGCATAATTGGACTAGTTTGTGTATATGTTAATTGACCTCACAGACTTCAAAAGGCAGAGATTTTTATTCTCCTAATTAATCAGTTTTTTAATCATGTTTATAAATGTTTACATGAAATCATAATTGACTCTATTTACTCTATTCCTAAAGCACACCCTAAAACTGCCCCGATCTGTTAGTTAACACCCACTTATCACAATTCATTCAATTCCAGTTATCAAAAAAAGTTATGCCTGACAATTTCAGTATTTTAATGGAAACATTAGGGAAACATTCTTACAACCTAAAACTGTTAGCTGGGGAGTCGTTATTTGACTGCTAAAGTAGCAAAATCGATTTGTTCTGCTAGGTGACCTCTGGGTGTAGATGTAAAATCAAGGTAGATTTGACGGACTCATGGCATCACTGCCTGCGCTGTGGGTCTTCAGATAAGATCGCGTGATGAGAGGATCTGATTGGCTGCTCTTGTGTGCTACAGATGCCATGCTGCTGGTAGCTGATAGGCTGGAGGGGCCCTTCAACATCGAGGCTGTCATGGAGCCAATCGATGTGAAGATCTCAGAAGCCATCATGACCATGCAGGACAACAGTATGCAGGTTTCCAGGAAGGTTTGTTAGCACACAAGCATTCACATACACAACACAGTCTAAATACACACACTGAATACACAGCCTAATATGACTTTCTTTGATGGGTATTTCAAATCTCAACTATATTGCACAGAGGGGAAGAAAGTTAAAAATAAATATTTCACAGGCCTTCGGTCCTAATGTAAATGAAATATGTATGGAGCGTGTTTCATGCCAAACCGCAAACTAGATAGCAAAGCTTTCAAGAAGAACTTTTGCATATCTCTCCCAGAGCTTCACACAGAGGCCAGCTGGAAAATGAGACGTGGTTTCACCCACAAACACCAATGAAAAGAAAAGAATGAATATAGCCCACATGGTGTCTTTTGAACGCTGTAGCCTGCTTTTAAATTAAAAGCTTTTCTCAAAACAGGAGCTGATTGAAAATGCCCAGCAGCCATTGAAATCTGTACGTACGTGTCATCCGGCGCGTTTGAATGGTAATCATTGTGACAGATATCCAGACATCAGAGCGCAGACGCGTTCCTGACATGAGAGGCGAGCATGACATTAAAATGTTCCATCACTGTCAGCTCACCCAGAATTCATTGCGTCTGTGAGACATCAGTAAGTAAATGCAGAGGGAACGTTACTTCTCTCTGTGCATTAGTCTCAAATCAAAGTTTTAAAAGAAGATTTCATTCGCCGTATTTCATACAGAAAAAACGGAATGTGTTGCTAAGCAATTTACATCTGGCTGGACGCTATCAGTGGTTAATTTGGCTTAATATTTCTTATTGGTTTAAATTGTTTATTAGACACAAAAATAGTTATTATTATAGTAACAATATGCATTTTATCAGTTGATCTAGAACCATAACAAGATACAAAATAACACTTTATTTATCTGAGGATATTCAAGATACATTCTGTAAAATTAAGTCTTAATGCCTTTAAGAAATCTCAGTTGAGATATTTTTCCTGAAAAGAGAGATATACTAATTTAAACAAGATTTTTGGCAATTACAATGCAAAAAAATATAAAACCTTTTTCAAATCTTTCCAGTCCTCTGCAACACACACATTTTGGTACCAAAACTGTCATTTTCACCTTTTCCTAAATAGTTTCTCCTAACCACACAAACCACTTTTCCTCTTGGTAATTATAGGTATTCCAGGGATGCGGTCATCCCAAACCAGTGGGAATGGGCCGGTCTGCCCGCGGGATATCGGATGTGTTCAACAGTCGTTTCAGGCCATACAGTCCAGAAGAGCGGCCCACCACGGCAGCCGGGACCAGCCTGGACAGACTGGTGAGTGGGTGGCTGGGTGGGCAGATCAGGGCAGTTTCGGAAGCCAAGAGTGGGTGGTGATGGAGTTTGGAGCTGAGGTTCCCGGAGAGTTCTGCAGTCCATTGGAAAACTTTGGTGGAGCTCTGGAATAACGGAAAAAAAAGGAATTTCAATAAAGATGTAAAATGTTAATGAGGAGAAATGTAACAGAAAGATGCTTAGTGGGTCATATCTCATTGGTGCATTTTTATAATGTGTCATCACCACTTTTTTAAACGTCGTCTTAAAATGCGGTGATCTGCTTTTAGAGTTAAAGAACATAAATGTAATTTTTTGTAATGATCTGAGAATTGGTTTATTGGGCGTCTTTCCCGGTTCAAACTCGTTATTGTTTGAGAAATTTTAAAAGTACATTAACTTTTGTTAACTAGTCTGTCGTTTTCTTTATACAAAGTGTCTTTATTCTGGGATCTTGTAATACATTTTAAAGTTTCAAGTTTTGAAGTAATCAAGAGAGTCTCTTATTGAAACACCACCCCCATATTTTATCATTTTATTGTGTTATATAATCGTTTTTCGATTTAAAATCAAGTAGCATCTAAAATTCCAGTTACGTTACAGGACTGGAGTGTTTTGACTCATAATCTTTAATGAGAACAGATGAAAATATGCATTCGACTTAAAAGTAGAACAGGACTACATAATCTTATTTTAGCCCGCGGCTAATTCGCAGAATTCATTTAACATGACGTACGTTCCAGTGGTTTGCTCGCTCGGCTGAACATTGTGTGATGTGTGTTGAGCGCCGGATGGTTAAGTAAATGTCGAGTTAGAAAGAAGAGTTTGAAATTTCCCAACAGTGTCATTCGTCAAACGTAATTGTGCGTATTTATCACGTGTTTGCTCTCTGTTTCCCTTCCTCATCCCTTTCAATGAAATCCCTCTTTTCTCTGTTTTTTGCTTCCGCGTGCCAGAGGATTGTGTGGAGGACGATGCAACACAGCGTAAGCGTCCATTCCCCCCCAAACCCCCCAAAAACACACCCACTTTACCTCTGTTGTGTCTTGTGCTATCTTTTCCTCCTTCATCTTCTTCATTCTGCTCTTCCTCATTGTTCTGGAGTAGCTCTTAGTGTAAGATCAGAGCGAGAAGGAAGTCTGTTTGTTACAGCCAGACTAGAAGGTCGAGTTTGCACGGGTTCCTTCCGAAATCTCCTGTGGGTTTTTACAATAGCAGGTTTGGGGTTCTGTGTAAATTAAGGTCTGTGGTTAATGTCAAGGCTACCCAGCTAGCAGAAAACGTTCTCAGATTGTTGGCTAATGTTCTGTAAAAGTTCTCTCAAAGTTCTCTCAAGTTATCAAAAAAGTTCTTGCCGTAATGTCAGTTTTTTAACATTATATATCATAAATCGAAAACATTATTCTTAAGTTGTAAGTAAAACATTAAACATGTTACAGAATGCTGTTTAAATAACGCCCTATAACGTTAAGATATTGTCTCCTCCTTGTGATAACTAATCAATAATTATTAATTAATAACTAGTAATTAATTAGTAACTTGTGTTAAACATGGTTTGAAACGAGAACATTAACAGTGGCTTAATTGTAACCACAGACATTATATTGCTCATAAATTGAACAGCACTCGTATAAAAGCCCTTTGAGACAACACAAATAAAACTCAAGGTCCACAAACAGAGCAGGTTAGCACGTATTGCTAGGAAAGTCTACCGCAGGTCATTGTAAAAGGTGTTTCTACAACTCTCTCGCACTAATTATACGCTTCAGTAATAGTGAATGTTACAGTTGTTTTAGGTAACAGCCTCAATGATCTAGGAACGTTCAAGTCAGTTTGTTAGAAGCTGTATTCACATTAATGCTTGGTTATATGAATGTTATTCAAAGGTTTGTTTTCATTTTGTAACATTCTTTAAACGTTCTATTAACTTAAAAATAATGTTTTATATAGCATAAACATCGTTCTACTAACCTTACTGCAAGAACTTTTCAACAACGTTGAGAGAACTTTTAGAAAACGTTAGCCAGTGTTCTGAGAACATTTCCTGTACAAGCTGGCTTGTACTTTCTAAGATGTGAAGCAGATAAATATACTTCTGGTAAGTTCAGTAGTAAATATACAATACGTTGCTTTGGCATAATGACAGAGAACCAAATAAAGGTTCAGCCAGAAGAATGAAATTGTACTCATCAAAGCTTGGAAAAAATGGAAATTGGAAAATGGCTTGGAAAAAGCAGAGTGGCTGAGTGGTTATAATCAAACCTGAGAAATAAAAGAATATCAGAAACTTCTGGAGGAACCTGATGGTGCATCTCAGCATGATTCAGAAGGTTATAAAGAGCATCTTGTGTGCTTCAAACCAAGAATGTCTGACCTTTTGAGTTAACATGGGAAACATCACACATTTGCGTTTTGTGTCATTGTCCAGAATCGTACATGTTTCATCCTTCATTTTCATTCAGAATTTGACTTTTTTTCCAGGTTTAAACACGATTTTTAAATGCAGATTTCCAGTGTGGTCTCAGACTACAGTCTCTGATGTACAAGCAAACTATTGTCCTCAAACATTGAACTGAACTGCTGCCCACTGACTGCCGTGTTGGGTTTAGATATAACAACCTGTTTTATTTTGTGTGTAGCACAGTGCCACGTATTTTTGAGGCTGCACAGTAGTCTGGTTAGTTTTATCATTGAGAATAAAACGTTCAAAATGCAAATGGCTCGTATGAGGCAACAGGAGTACACTGTGTCTGCGATTGTTTTGGCTGCGGGTTTTGATTGTCGTAGGCGAGATTTGAGAATTTGCATACTACTGTATTCATAGTATATATATATTGCAAATAGCAAAAATAGAACCCTAGCTAACAGGAAACATTCTCAGAACATTGGCGAATATTCTTTAAAGGTTCTCTTAAAGTTCTCTTAGTTCCCACAATAACGTTAGTAGAACTTTTTTTAGTTATATATCACATATATATAAATAATGTTACTCTTACATTGTTAGGGAAACGTTTTGAAAATGTTACAGAATTATAAAAAGGTTTGAGAAACGTTTCTATAATCAAGCATTATAAGCTATTATAACATTAATACAATATCTATAAACTGGGCATTTTGAGTGTTCCTAGAATGTTCTAAATAAAATGTTTAATGTTTATGTTACTTACTGGAAACATTAGGGAAACATCCTTACAACCTAAATTTGGCTAGGACTAGCATGCTAGTATGCTATTGTGAACATACCCACGCATATTCTCTGTCGTCCCATTTGGTTGTGTAAGTTCAACTGTGTGCTATAAACATGAAGAACAGTATTGACGATTCTGGTTATTATCCGACCCTCTTAAATGTCCATTTGCTGCTCCACTATAAAGCCCAGAACCCCACAGGCCCATTCCAGACGTTTTCAGACTGGGCTAATGGATCTAAACCCTGGAGAACCTTCTGAGGTTCAATTTGCTAATCATATGACTTTTTTCCAAATTATGATGATCATTCGCCTGTTTGCTTGTTTCCTATTTTCTGTTTTAATGAATCAGCCCACTGTTGCCCGTTTGTGATGCAAACATTGCAAAAGCCACAGAAATCAGTTACATTGTTGACAAAAGCCCAGCTAACAGGGAACATTCTTCGAACGTTGGCTAACGTTCACTACTAATTCTCTCAGTTGGAGTTCTTACAGTAGTTATTGGAAAACATTTGTTAAAATTTAAATGTCATATATCAAAAATGTTTTTCATTAGCATTTAGTGGAACGTACAAACGTTAAAGCATTAAATAGCGTTTGAATAACGTTCATATTATCAGGCAATTATGTTAATACAATGTCTAAAAAACTGAACATTCGGATGTTCTTAAAACTTTCGAAATAAAATTTACATTTTTGTTATTGAAAACGTTACGGAAACGTTCTTGCAATCCAAACTTGTTAGCTGGGAGAATGAAAACGGGAAGCATTTTACTCCTCCAGCAGGTAAACATGAATCAGTCAGCTGACAGGAAAGCAGAGATACATTGTCTACGTTCTCCTCCAGATAAAACAGTATTACAGCTGCATCGATTGTTCTGGTCTCGTCTGGTTACAATACTCACGGGTCGCTCCTCTACACCCAATTTATTTTCATCACTGTGTACATGACTTGAGTCATAAAACAGGCACAGCCACTAACCTTGGAGATGTGATGCTCAGAGAAAAGCAAAACTGCGGTTCAGAGCAAAAGGACATGTCTGGTGAAATTCTTCATGCTTGTGTATTAACAGTGGTGGAAGCATTCCTGCACAGTGAGCTTGTTAGCTCAGCATCCTCCTATTGTTTCTTTATGGTCATTGTTCTTTGATTGGTTACATCACCTGCTTCCCAGCTAGCATTTTTTGGTTGTAGAAACATCCCCCTAACGTTTCCATTAGGTAAAAAAAGGTTAAAATGTTCATGACATTGCATTAATTGTATTGCTTAGTTATAAGAACATTATTCAGACCTTATTTCTAAAATGTTTTAAAAACATTCCACTATCTACTTATGAATAATGCTTTTGATATAAATATATATACGTTAAATTATATATATATATATATATATATATATANCAATAAAAATGTTCTATTAACATTACTGCAAGAGCGTTTTTTGACAACTTTAATAGAACTTTAAGAGAACGTTAGCCTAGTTATTCTGAGAATGTTCCCGGTTAGCTGGTTTGTTCCTTCATCGGTTACATCACCTGCTTTAAAGATGAACTGTGGCTGAAGCAATCCATGTTGCTACCTGAAAGTTGTCTGACGCAGTTCTTCTCAGCTGCTTTCTGCTGCAAGAACACATGCTGTCCTACAATTCAGCCAAACAATGCATTTTTAAAGGGCAGCATTGCATGAATTATTCACCGTCGTGGCAAACCCAAAATGCATTGCGACAAGCGCGATCAATTGCTCCATCTAAGATGCTGGACAACTGAGATCGGTGTTGATTGTGAATATATTGCGTTTAGCACTGAGGCACGTGCAAAACCTGTAGACTAAGTTGATGTGTACGGTGGTCTAAAATCATTAGCATGCTCCCTTAGAAGGCAGCTCGGTGTGAAACAAATTCGACAGTAAGTAGATGGAGAAAACTTTGTGACCCGCCTTAAAGAACTTATGTCCAAAATGATTTGGATCAGAGATCTGGAAAAGGTCTTACTGAATAGGGAAGTTTTTATGGAAGCACTTTTAAAACACTTTTCGTGACCATAAGTGTGATTAAGGAAATGAATTTACATAGGTTTTATAGCTCATTGAAGTTTTAATGGAAGCACTTAGCCGTGAGACTTATAGATGTTCTCTTGGGACTAAAGTCGTGAGAACATAAGCACAGGCCATTTGAAGTAAAGAGGCTCTTCAATGTACTGTACCAGACACTAAATAGAGGAAGACACTGAGCTCCGAACGTCAGCTCCCCTCACAGTACTTAAAATACACGTAGATAACTAAAGAGTTTAATTTTTACACTCTTGAAGCAGAAATAGATTTCTTTCAGCGGTCATGTCATACACATCAGGAATGAAAAATCACTAATGAGCGCTCTCTACACTTTCTCCTGGAAAATGTACTTTAATGAAAAGCAAGTGGAAGTTGTCCTGATTGTTCTGTAAAAAACACGCCAGGAAAGTTTCAGAGGATCCTAACAAAGTCTCAAACTTTAATCAGAAGCCAAAAATCAAAGTATGAACTCATTGAGAATTCTCATCAAATTGTTCTCTGCAAACCACATTAATATTATAGCTTTATACTTTTACTGTTTTTCAACAATGATCTTATTTGTGTTCATTTTTATCCTAACAAGTTAAAAAAAACATCTAAAAGAACGACATTTCTGTGTTTGGAAGTGTCTTTGTTCCCATCCAGTCTGAAGAAACAATAAACCTTTGATCAAAAAATACATTTGATCAGTATGTGTGTTCCCCGGGACTCGAACCCACAACCTTTGTGCTGCTAATGCAATGCTCTACCAGTTGAGCTACAGGAACACTGTAATATTACTGTATATTTCAAGGCAGCATTCATTTTTCATGTGATATATTCTGAAACTGAATTGCGGTAATCTGCATTGTGAAGGATGTTTCAGAGGTGTCATGAAGCTTTATGCTGGTCCACTATGTTACAGCAGATGTGGGCGTCTAAGTGCTCTGTTTCTCATTTTGCTTGAAGGCTCGTCTGATTAATTTCTCGACATGTCTCACACTTAAGTTGAGAGACACTGCAGAATGTCAACCAGATGACGTAGGTCATAAGATTATATGCTAAGTGTCTGGTCGTGGTTGTTCTGGCAGGTGATTTGTTGCGTGTCATATGAGTCAATTGCTTTATTTGCAGACCAGCTACAAATCAAGTGTCCCGGGTGACGTTCTGATGTTGATTGGTGCCTGAACTGAAAGCCGGGCCGAATGTCTTTTTGAGTTATGATTCACTATTGGTGATTTAGTCGGTTTTCTCAGCTCTGATTTCTCCTCTAATTTGCATCCCTAGATCCATGTACAGTAAAATATCCCAGCGTCTACAGAAATGACAGTGTAGTTAAAGAGGTAGGACAGTTGGGTGTGTGCGAGCTGATAAATAAGGCAGAGAAGATCCAATTTTCTCCGCAGAAACAAGCGTAATATAATTTGCCGTGCAGTATTTGGTTAGGCCCAGATCTAAACTGAATAGATAAGCTTTCATTGGAGATTATGACCATCATTTACAATACTCTGAACCGCAGTGCTTGTGCAGGAGGTTCTTTACCACGAACGTGGGCCCTCCTGCCTGTCCAAAGGAGAAATATGAAAATGTGAAAACAAAGAGCGTTGCGGAAACCGCAGTGGCTCACGAGTCACTACAGAACGAATCAGTGAGTCATATCTGTAGAGCTCAGATGATGTCATCGAAGGTTTTGTATGAATCAGAATTAAGGTGGACTTCCTGGATGACCCAGGCAGCAGGGTACGTTACCTAATGTTTTCTAAAGGTTCTCTCAGGTTATCAAAAAGCATTTTTGCAGTAATGTAGAACGGTTTTTATTTTTCATTATTTTTAAGTTGTTAGTGGAATGTTAAAAATATGACAGAATTAAAGAATGTTTAAATAATGTTCTCATAACCAAGCAATAACAGTAATGTAACGTCTAAAGAATTGGATATTTTGAGCTTGCCTAGAACATTCAAAAAAGCTTTTAACGTTTGTGTTACCTAATGAAAACATTATGGAAATGTTCTTACAACGTAAACTGTTAGCTTGCCATTGCTGAGTGAAGGTAAAAATAGAGTATGCAGCCACTTTTTAATCATATGGCCCAAGACTTGTATGTTGGACTTGGCCAGAAGCCTCGTGACCTGCGTGTTGGATTTGTGTTTTCTTAACGGCTGCCGGGGGCAGATTTTTGTTTGTAAATGCCAAAAGTAATTTAGCAGAGAAATAATGAAGCGGTTTTATAACCATGAGTCATAGAACCCATTGATTCTGTAGCCCAAATACATTAATAAAATCATAAAATAGAAAAAACAAGTCCAGCTTTCAAACATTCTGGCAACATCTCGGCCCCACACAAAAATATTAGGAAGGTTTATAAATTTAAGTCGTGAAGTTTGTCAGGATACAAAAGTCTAAGTCTAAAGTCTTCATGTTATATTTACATTTATTTATTTAGCAGACGCTTTTATCCAAAGCGACTTACAATCGACGAGAGCATTAACCATTTAGTCCTAAGAACCAACAAGTCTACAAGCTACATTTACAAGTGGATACTGTATTCTGTTACTAGAAAAGGGATAAAAAAAAGAGCAGTTTGTTCAAAAAGAACAAACTTGAAACAAAAAGTTTTTTTTATAAAGATGAATGTTTCTATCGAGCATTTTTGATAACTTTGAGGGAAATTTTAGAGAACACAGTCTGTCAACGTTTGCTCTCTTGTAACGGCTGGTATTGACAGTTTATGGTCACGACGCTAAGCCATATCAGACTAAATCGTGTAAAATAAAACACAGGATGTGTCTGGGATGCAGTAACCTCGTGTAAAAGGCGAGCGCAGAGCCTGTTAGCAGAGAACTGATACCTCGTTCAGTTTCCTCCGCCAGTAAAGGCCTTGAATAGCTTTGAAACACAAAGGCATTCCATCAGATGGTTTAGGTTACAGTTTAATGGAGGCGTGCATTCAGATAGCCACTCCATTTTTATTTCCCCAAAGCCACAATTACCGTGCGGCTGAGCAGAGCGTATAAAACACCAGCGAAGTCATTTGACATTTATTTTTTTCCTCACACGGCACGCTGCTGCGTCACGCTGGTTTGCAGAATCAGCAGATGTTATTATGAGTAGAATAACCACAATGGGCAAAAATGTGGGCATTTCCAAACCACCTCGGAGACATTTTTTTCAGGGGAGAACCCAAAAAATTGGCTTTTCTAAACCAATAAACTTCCAGCTCGATCATGTAATTACGGATTTGTTATCTCGCCTCGCTATATTTAAATAAACAACCACAGCTTGCGTATTTCTTAGTGTAATATGAGGGCGCCGGCGCTATTTGTCATGGCCGTTCCTTCCTGAGGCTTTAAATCTTAAGCAGTGGAGTCCAAGACTCTGTCATCTGAGGACTCGCCATGCTCCGCTGGCATATCCATTCTACAGCGAATTCACAGCCAAGAGTTTGTCACCTCATCCATTCAACCCTACCCTTCATTAATTCGACCCATATTGTTATTCAAAACAGGCTGGTAAATTAATTTAACGTATCTGAACTCGGCCACCCCTGATGTCACTCGTAACGAGTGCCAAAGGCTGGTGTTGCATCTCAATAGCTTCGGTGTAGCTGAGCCACCACTGAAACTTCTCCGTTGTTCTCGGCGTGTCATGAGAGTGGAAAATCCATTCATGTTCTGTCAGACGGAAGCCGGGCTGAATCCCTCGCTTCTGCTCTGTGCTCTTTTACCCTCCGTTCTTTGTTGACAGAGTCGCATCCCTTTCTCAAAGCGCCACGAAAAAAGGACGAGTCTCCTCTCCTGACTTTGCTTTGTTGTTCAAACGTTTGTCAGCTCAAAAGGCTCCTCCCCCTCGACTCGTGTTTCTGAGTGTCCTTTAGGGAAGTCAATAAGCCACACGCGGTCTCTGCGCAACTAGAGACGCGGTTGATGCTTCTGTAAGTGTCGGCGCTCAAGGAATATGAGGTTTTATGCATTTACATTAACGCGTTTGGCAGACGCCATTGCATTATACTATACAGTGTTTCTGTGTATGTGCAATCCCTGGGATCGAACCTGTGACCTTGGCGTTGTTAACGCCATGCTCTAACCAATGAGCTACAGGAAAGCCGCCATTTTGTGACATTTATTTATTATTATTATTATGCACCATTTTATAATTTTATTCTTGCTTTGATCAGATTTGATACATTACCAATGTGTTCAGTAATGCATAACACTGGTTACCACGGTGAATTGATATAGTGCTCATTCAGTATCATGGTATATATCATAGACATTCTGTTGCCATAAAGTTGCCATAGTGTTACCCTGATGTTTGTTGACATGGCGCCAAGGTTTTTATGTACTATAGTAATTCCATGGTAAATGAATAGGCCAATGATTTAGTATCATGGCATTTATCACAGTCAGTACACTGTCAACAGGAATTATTAAAGATAATTAGTCAACCATTCAGTAAAACAAAAAACATGATCAGTAGAAACCGTTCTCATTTAATTCTTGCCAGGACACATAAGCAGAATGACACAGAGCGGCGTTAAAACACAGTCTCAGAGGAGCTGCGCTCACACTGGCTAAATTGGCCATATATTGTAGAAGGAGGTGTTGTCAAGGCCCTCTGCTGGTGTTATGTCCACACTGGATTAGCAAAAACAGCCCATTAAATTCACAAAATCCTCTCAGATTTGACATGCAAATTTTCCGTTGCTGGAGAGAATTTATTACTGCGTTCCAGCGTTTTGTGATAACCTTTTGTGGTGACGAGTGAAAATGTTTACTTGCCGTTTTTTATCAAGTACACTGGAATTCATTCCGAGGTCACGATTCCAGGAATATATTACAAGATGATGTTCAACGCAGCAGACTGTGAGAAGGTAATCGTAGAGGTGGAAGAGCAACACTTAACAGAATTACTTGTGGTCGTTTAACACACACGTTTATCCAAAGCGATGCGTGTTTAAATGACGACAGGGTTAATCTCTCTGGAACAGCCTCGTATTTGCTCAAGGGCATGAATTTGAATAGCTCCCGGTCAGAACCAGCTAATGGGGAATGTTCTTAGAAAATTGTCTACTGTTCTCTAAAAGTTATCTCTAAAATTGCTCTCGCAGTAATGCGAGTGGAATAGTTCTTTAACGTTATATATCGTACATCAAAAACATTATAAAATGGTATAAAAATGGTACAGAATTAAAAAGTTTCACATTTTTGTTACGTAATGGGGACAGAGGTGTACTCTTTTGACTTGGGCCAGGAAGTAATCCTATAGCAACCACCTGGTTAACCATAGAAACCACCTATCAATGCTCCAGGAATCACACTCGCAACCAAAAAGGAATGTGCTAATAGGCACCTTTGCACAACCCTGGCAAACACCCATTATGGCTTTGCATCATGCATATTTTACAGCGTGAGAAAGTGGTGCTGTCGCTCAACTGGTCCTGGAGCATTGCGTTAGCAGCACAAAGGTCATGGGTTCGAGGCTGAGTGATGAAATGTAGCCTGAATGCACCGTAAGTCACTTCGGATAAAACCTTCTGCCAAATGCGTATATGTACTATATGATATATAGATGATGTGGCTGGTTGCCAGAGCGTTGCTAAGGTTTTGGTGCTTCCTAGAGTCTAATAAACTTCCAGCAAGTGATGAAAAATGAAATGACACTAAACACAGGGTAACTCAAAAATTCCCCAGCACATTTCCAACTGGGCAAAGTCATGGGTTATTATGTATATAGTTCATTGACATTCCAAAATGATTTAGCCTTGTTTGACTGGCCTAAAACCAAAGCCACGGTCGGCAGACACAGGCGTAAGCTGTTAAAGACGCATATGTGGTTTGTTTTAACAGATTATGGGAATCAAAGACTCTGAGAAAGTAATACGAAATAAAAAAACATTAGCCATTTTAGAGCAGCACTCACACTAAAGAGCTCCTTCAGTTTAACCTGTGAAACCCTTCAGAAAGACTCCAAACGGCTTTTTGCACAGTATTGATTGGAAAATGATGATTGCTTTAAGTAACGCGAGCTTTTAGCGAGCGCGGCTAAATGAATAACATTAAACTCTAGCTGCGAACGGTGACGCTAATCAGAGCGAATGGTAGAATTGTCTAAAAAGTGTTTAAAAAGCGTTTCTGGATAACGTTTATAATCGCAGGAGCTCGTGTCATAACCACACCGTGGCGTATCAGACTGCCGCGGCCCCCTTGTGGATTTTTATTGATAACTGGTTCCACTTTCGCTTTGTTGTCTTGAATGCGATATCGCATTTACAAGTGCAGCAGAAATCGCTCTTTACGGCAACTTAAATTGCACTTGGGAAGACAAAACACAAACAAATGCAGAAATGGCATTAAATATTTAGTGGGGTCGCAGCAGTTCAAGAGAACAGTTCAAGAACCGCTATTTTCTGTATTCCTGAAGCTCAGCGTGTTCCTGTAGCTCAGCTGGTAGAGCATTGCACTAGCAACGTAAAGGTCGTGGGTTCGATTCCCAGGGAACACCTGCACTGACAAAATGTATAACTTGAAACTGTAAGTCGCTTTGGATAAAAGCGTCTGCCAAATGTAAATGTGTTTTAAATGTCAGAAAGATACTGAGCGTGTCAGGAAGTCATGTCCATTAGATAAAGACTCAACAGCCGAATACAAGCTCTTCCATCTGTGTTTATATCATGAGATGACAAGTCTCTTATAAATCACTTTATCCTGAATTATTCAGAGAGGGGAAAAATGAAAGGTTCTCTGAAGGTTATCAAAAATGTTCTCGCAGTAGCATTGGTCGAATCTCTTTTAATGTTTTTAGCTAAATAAATATTCTTAAGTTGTTAGTAGAAAGTTTTAAAAAGTTTACAGAAATAAAAAATGTTTAAATAATGTTCTTATAACCAAGCAATAACGTTAATACACAGTGTAAAAAACTGAATGTTTTGAATATCAATTTTAACGTTTGGTTACTTAATGAAAACATTAGAGAAATGTTCACACAACATAAAAACATTTAGGTGGAAAGGTAGTCATCTAGCTGGGTCCTGCAGCAAAGCTGTAGTGTCAATCAGTTAACCATCATGAAACAGGGCTAGTGTACAGAGGCAGAAGTAAGAGGAACACATAAACAGGTGACACATTCATTTCAGTGTCATCATGGGACGCGTTGTGCTCTGTTTCTCCGGGCCTGACCCCTCGGTTCTCTGCATCTGAGATTTTGTTCTGCATGAATAATAACAAGCTCACGGCCGTACAGCGGCTGATGCGCACACATTGTTCTCAGGTGTGCTATGAAGCTCTGAGAACATCCAGAAGCCCCTTTATTTCTGACGCGCCACTGCAGCGTTCCTGTTATGTCATCTACTCTTGTTCTGAGGAGAATTTACTGCCTTTATATTTTACATAGATTAGCGTTTCCTAGGAGTTGCTAACATGTGGGTTGATGGATCACGTCTTTGATCCGATACGCTCGCTGAAGTATATTTCCCATTTATCATCGAAAAATAGATATGACATCATATTTATAGTTGCATAGTGTTGCATGAAGAAACTGGATTGGTATATTTATGATGGAAATATTAGCAGCACCGGCCTATGCAAACATTGCCTTTATGATTGTAAGACACTGGGAATGGTTGCTAGGGTGTTGCTAAGGTGTGTTCCTGAGGTTTCCATTGCAACAGGGTGCTAGCTGCAGCAAGATCATGAACTCGAGTCCCAAGGGGCAAATAAACTGCCAGGAAATTTGTTTTTTGCATGTTTATCGTTATATTCATAGCTGAGAAACTTCCAGACAGACCAAGAATCTTGCTCAAGTTTCACCAGACAGAAATGTCTGTATGCTGACCCTTTCCTCTGATGTGCTAGATATTTCTGCCAGCTGCTTTTAGACCGTATTCATAATCATAAAAGCCTTTATTTGCTAACAGCGCTACACAAAACGTTCCCCCTGGGCAGAATAACAGATAAGAATATATAGAATACATAAAATACAAAAGAAGCAGCAACACGATGGACTGTTAAACAAAAAGAACATATAACTAAAACATTAAAGACTGAGATAATTAAAAAAGATAACGAAGCTGAAAATATATGAACACTTTAAATATAACAGGCCTGATTAATGCAAAAGAAAACAAAAATGTTAAAGTGATGGTCACACTGGCGATTTGCAGCAATGAAAGTGACGAAAAATGAACGAGCAGAGACACAATGTGGCATCTACCAACAGCAGTGCAGAGAGTGACGTAAATACAAAATAATTCTACAATATAAAATAATAAAGTGGAGTCAGAACTAATTTTAGCGTAAAAGGTTCCCCAATACATTCTAATGTAAATTGTCACATTGAATTAAATGTGATTTGCAATTTAATGTACACAAGAACGATGAATGAACAATTTGCACAGAATTATAATTCAGTCAGTGTCTGTTTGAGACAGAAACAGTTTATTTAATAATGACAGAAAATACATTTTCGACTAAAGCGAATCTCAAAACCCAGTTGTATATGGTTTATTAATGTGTCTGTGATATTCTGAAATGTCAATATAATGAATGTATTGTCTTTCTGACTATTGTCATAATAGCACATTTGCCTTTTCTGTGTTTATTTTATAATAGCATTTCTGTAGCATTCAGATGAATATGTTTACAGTAGTGAACAACTCTGCCAGTGTGGTTGAATTTACTGAGTAAACTCTTTGGAAATGTACTGTACAGTCAAGCGTCATAATTATAATGAAAATCACACCAGCATGTTCTGGTAATGTTCCCTAGAGTTAAACTGAACTGTCTGAATATCGAAACAACTATGTGATGATTTCTTACGTGCTTTAACTTGATTAAAGCAAAGATTTCTGCTGCATGGATAAGATCTAAAGTAATTTAAAACTCACCCAAGAGATCCGCCCCTTTCTGTAGTCTATTAATTCAGCTATTCGTTAGGCCCCGCCCCTTTCTGTTACTGCTGCTTGCCCAGCCAACTAATTAATTAAGCATTCGAATATGAATCAGAAAAAATGTTTTAGGACAGATACTATACAACAACAGAACAAAAGATAATATTTAACAACAGCTGGAATTGGATTGGTCAGTAACATTTTTGACTGTGAAGGAGTCAGTGATATATTTTAAGTGTGGTTACGTTCCAATAAACTAGTACTGCTTTGCCACACTGAACATGTTTGTAATTAAGCTGTTCAGCGAAATGTTCCAGCTCTGCACAGATATATGAGGCCACAGTGACGGACACTAAAAAGACAGCACTGCGTCATTCACAGCTCATCCTGTTGGGATTGCCTTTCAGCTCCTGGCAGGGCTGTCAGGAAAATGGGCTGTGAAAAGCACAGGGATTGCCACTGAGTTAATGGGGGGGCAGGACTCAGAGGAGTCAGGCGGTTCATGGGACCTTCACCAGACAGTCTCGTCTGGCCAGACGCGTGTATGTTTATAGACAGACTCTCTGACATCATCGCAATAAATGGCAGTCATGCCCTTAATTGTCTCGCCTGATGGCTGTTGTGTTTATTTGTTAAAGAGAGATGCTCAGATATCATTTGAATCATAAAATGTTAGACATTTTACTGTATGAAAAGACTGTACCCTATGATAATCTTCAATAGAGATTCTAAAACCAGCTTCTCCAGAAAATGGTGTACGATTTTGAAATAATGTTTTGCTTCTCTCTTTAATGTCAAACTTTAGACACGTCAAAAAGGCAAACGCGCATTGAGCAAACAATGTAACATTGTTCTGTCAGAGCAAAATCGGGGTAATGGGCAAAAATCGATGTGTAGCACTCGTGTTCTGCTTGAGCTGTTTATGAGCTTTCGGCAATAAAAAAAACACTTAAACACACTCCATGTGTGCGGACCGGTAATTCTGTTTGTTTTTTACTAGGCACTGAACAGTTTAAGCAAAACATGATCAACACTTTATTTTTGCTCTATAAGAGCAAATCGTTTCATTAAAATAGCCCATTATAACTCTACATTTCTATAATGTTTATAACTTATTTTGTCCATGATTTCTATAACTGTACATGTCACTGTACAAACTTATTTTTGCCCATCATTTACATAACAATACATTTCTGTAACTGATTTTGGTCATAATTTCTGTAACTGTACATTCTGTGCAACAGATTTTCGACAATCATTTCTTTAACAGTACATTTCTATAACTGTATGTTTCAATAACTGATTTCTCCCTTCATTTCAATTCGTCATTTCTGTAACTGTAATTGATGTCAACTGTCACTTCACTCACCAAATTCTTCATCTTTTTTAACCGTCTTTGCCTTTACGGGTTCACTGCAACAGTTTGGTGTGACAAATTGTTTAAAAACTATATATACCACATAGTCTCTCAATTAGTACGGCTAAAGAAAACTGTATGAATAATTAATTATAAAAGAACGCTGTTTAAAATAGCGACACACGTCACGTCATCACAGCACGTCCACGTTTTAAATGTTTCATTTTTTTTTTCATGTCCTGTGATTATTCACTGTTGGAGTTCATTTGATTTGCAACAAGTAACAATCATAACTCTGGTTTTTATTAGTCAAATACCATCTCAGACGAAATGCCACTCGCAGGCTGCATGTACACTGATTAACGGGGGACGTGTTGCTTACCGTGAACGCTAACTGTGAAATATCACGCTGGGTAATCCCCCGTCCAATTAGATAAATCCACTCCGCCACTTCTAATCTATAGCAGCATGAGGGGAACGTATTAACACAGCTTCGTTTGGCCCCGTAGGGAGATGAGAAAGCGAGAACAAATAATCTTAATGAGGTGTTTTGACCTATAACAGTCTCAGATCTTCAGAGTTTGGCCTGCTAACACTGTTCTGAGGGGTCACGAGGGTCCCTTAAACCTCACAAGAAACCGTACAGGGGATGTAACTCGCCAGCCATTTGATCAGACAGTACGAGGGGTCGCCAAAACCGCCCCTCAGACGAAGCGGCGAGGGCACATATTTGATATGCGGATCCGTGGGGCATGTGTCTTGCATGGCTAGCTTTACTGACATTTGACATCACTTCCAAGATCTGAGGCTTCAAGCGATTCTGAGCTGTGGACACAAGAGACGCGCCTGGAACTTGTTTTGGCGGGTGCACAAGTGGGCGATGCCCTCAGTTTTGTCAGCGCTGTTGCTAATAGTCAACTCAAAACTTGCACAATGCATTTGAAAGATTAGCTCCACTCAAAATAAAAAAGCAGTTATTTGCTTACCCTTGTTGTCACATTCTGTGTCTGTGATGCATAAAAAAATACATTTTAAAAAATCTGTCGAAATGTAGAAAAAAAGCAAAAAATTACGGTAAAAAGGCATCAGGTGCGAATGAGCAACATATTTAAAGTATTTATTCATTTAATGACTTTAATGTTGAAGCTGTACGGGTTCATAAGACTTTAATAGTGTTTATTTGTACATTGTAGAGGTTGACAGACATTGTCACTATGAACTGTTGTTCTATAAAAAGAATCTTCCGTATTTCTCCTTTCGTGTTCTGTAGAAACAATAACAGCGTAAATACTGAAACATCATGAGGGGAAATAAATGGTGACACGTTTCAAATGAACGAGTGTCGCAATAGAGAAGTTTCAAACGCGTGTCTCTCATTCACTGCATTAATGTTTGAAAATACCTTGTGTTTCTTGCACTGAAGAAACAACGAATCATTTCTAAAGATTTATTGTTTGCTATGATTATTTTCACCCTTTGCGGCCTTCAAAATATTTTTTCTTTTAGTTTTCTTTTGCCATGCAATCGTTAGCTCATCATTACATAGGCAACGACCTCATAGCACAGAGAAGAAACTCAGCAGGGAATAAAATCATTATAAATTGGGGCATGTCAGCCACTAAACTTTCTAATAGAGGGCAATGGCAGGGGAATCTGAAGGTTGAAAGTTGTGTAAAGTCCAGGCGAGTGATGATGGACCTGCCTGTATTCCCTAGGGAGTGTGAGAACTATCAAACATAAATGTGCTGAGCACCTGTAGTACCACTATGATGGATTATACACGCACCAAATGTCCTCCCGTTTCAAGTGGAAACGAGAAGTCGAGGTGCTGCACTTCATTGGAGAGAGATTCTATATTCAGAAGATTCTGTATTCTGTTCTGACTCTGTATTCAGACTGGCTGGGCTATAGATTCAGATTCAGGGCTGATAAACACACGCATGTGTACGCACATTAATTCTGTTTTTATGTACCATGTAGCTGCATTGCTTGTTTTGAACAACCCACATGTAACAGCTAACAGGGAATGTTCTTAGAACATTGGCTGATGTTCTCTAAAAGCTCTCAAAGTTATCAAAAATGTTCTTGCAGAAATGTTAGTAAAACTTTTTTTACATTATACATCATCTACACCAAAAACACTAGTTTTAACTAGTTTATTATGATAGTGGAACCCTTAAAACAATATCAACAGCAATATTAATACAAACAATACAAGGAGCAACATTAATCATCTAAAAATTGAACGTTCCTAGGACTTTCAAAATATTTTTTTGTTTTTATTACTACATATAAATGTTATACAAATGTTATAACAACTTAAAATTGTTAGCTGAGTGTCCTATTGAAGTATATTATTTGAAGGACAAATTATGCTAACGTTTATGTTTCTTATTGTTTAAATTGTTTTTTTTTTAGTTATTAGTTGCTTGTTTTGTTTAGGTTTAGTTTCAGTCATTAAATTATTGGATGTTGAGCTCAGTTTTGCACATTAGTCACATACGTAAGGAAGAGCAGAGGTCGTTTTGGGTTAGCAAAGAGGAGAACTTACATTTTCATTAAAAGGCGCTCCACGTTAAAAATGACACATTACGGCTGTTTTCGGTTGTTCCAAAACGAATCCAAAAAAGTACTTCAGAATGTTGTGAAAGTGGCAGAGCGGTTAATGTGGAACATTCACCGAAAATAAGGCTGTTTTCCAGAGACACACAATGACATCTGAACTGTTGTTGTCTAGACTGTAAGCACCGAGTCTTCTAAACGAGAGCTACACATCAATAATAAACTCACCTTCTCCAACGTTCAGAGAAACGTTCTTGCAACCTAAAATTGCTAGCTGGGTATTTGGTCAAAATGTGTATGCCATGTGTCTCGTAACCGAACAGCTTTTTTAATGATAAAGTCAATCGTAAATTCGACATTGTAAATTCTGGCCTGTTTCTCACATGACGCTGCCATATCTGCTTGTTAAAGGCACAGTTCACCCAAAAATACATTCTGTCCATCATTTACTGACCCACGTTATTCCAAACCTGTATGACATGTGTTTATCTTTTGTGGAACACCAAGAAGCTTTAAAAGTAATATAGCAAACAAAAGAGTCGTATGAACACTTTTAATGGAATTTTTATGTAGTTTATTGACTTATTTGTATCTCAACAGCTTTTGTCATATGCTTTTTGTTGTATGGAAAATATTATCATGCGTATTTTTCCGAACATGTTTGTGTTCATACGGGTTTGGAATGACATGAAGGACAGTAGAGAATGATTTGATTTTTATTTGGCAGTGAACTGTCCTTTTAAATCTCTCATATTGAAACGCAGAACACAGCAACATTAGGAATATCTGAGATCTAAGATTTACTCGTACCCCACGTGCTAAATCATGGCACATGTAGGGAATGAAGCCCGGAAATCGGACCCTGCTGTCTGGCTGATGTCAAGCCTGGACTCGTGTTGAGCAATGAGACCAGAGTGGATAACAGTTCTTAACCCTAACTCATCCCTTCTGGCAGGCCTGTGTGCTAATGATCTGTGTGGCTAAAGCGTTCGACCATCTGCACTCTGTCCCACTGCGTAGTGCTCAATATACAGCCACTCACTTACCGCTAAGAGAGCTTCTCTTAGTACACAGTGTGTATTTTAATACACCTTTGAAACATGAGTTGGTTTATTTATTTATATGCATACTTGGTTCCTTCATAACTGTCTGGGGAGTCGCTCTCTCGCTCTCTCTCTCTTTCTCTCTCTCTTAGAGGCGTAGCAGCATCTAGTGGTCTTGGTGAAATGTTTGTGTAAAAAAAACAATATTTCTGACAGAAATTAGTTGCTGAATAATCATTTTCTCAAATCTGCTCCTCAGAGGTGTATCGAAATACTGTTGTGTATCAATGTACCATTTCACAATGCTAAAATGACAAAGTGTTCTGAACATTTTACATACAAATGAAGTGACGATAGTTTAGCCAGCAATTTAAACAAAATTTAATTTCTCATTTTTACTGTATTGTGTGGTATTACTGTATTTTGGTGGTTAGCATGGTAAATATTCATAGGAGAACTGACTGGCACCCAGCTAACAATTTTATGTTGTAAAAAGGTTTTCATTAAATAACAAACATGTTAAAAATGTTATTTTAAACATTATCAGAATGTTTAAAACATCCTGTTTCTTAGACGTTGCATTAACATTATAGCTTGGTTATCAGAATGTTATTCACATAACACTTTTAAAACATTTCACTGTAAACAACATTTTTGAGAAATTTCTACTAACAATATCGCAAGAACATTTTGATACTGTTACGAGAACTGTTGAGAGAAATTTTAGAGAACGTTAGCCAACGTTCTGAGAACGTTCCCTGTTAGCTGGGCAATTTCTTTAGTTGTTGCGTAACGCTAGCCGTTCCCACGCGTACACAAACTAATTCAAATATCTTTGTCTATGTCTTAAACTCCATCGCTGTAGGTCTTGCTGTTGTCTGTTTATCTTAACGACGCCCGCAGTGTCGCAGCTAACATGCTAATATCAACATGCAGTCATCCAGGCTAACAGCTTCTGAATGCAAACCAAAAGAACTGCGTGAAACCACTCCAGATCTTCCCAGCCCATGTTCACGGATTAGCACTTCAAAAAGGCTAAAGTGCTCTCCAACTCTGACACGCCATCAATAAAGATTCTTTACCATCCAGCCTCCGGCTGTTGGTCTCGACTCCACAGATAACCTCTGTGTCATTTAGCGCAAGCTATTTCGACAAAGCGTGACAGCCAACCCACTTTAATCCCATTATGTAATTATTATCTGTAGGAAACCTGATCTGCTCAGAATGACACATGCAGGAAACACGCAGGTTCCTGTCGATGCTTTGCCAGCAGGAGATATTTATGGGTAATTATATAATAATACTTGAAGGGATTTGGTGTTCATAAATGTCTAATATCTATAACATAACATACTGGAAAATAACTCATAAAAGCCCACATCAAAGATGAACACAGAAGGCAGATTCACATGTAAATGTGTACAAATATAAATATATAGTTATCTCTGGTTTCGTATGCCAAATATATGTTTTTAACAATACAATATCTTTTCATTGGCAGTTTAATGGCTGTAATCTATTATGTGTTGCACCAAAAATAAATTGTACTAATATAATCCTCTCATAGTGTGAAATGTATCGCTTCTGTTTTTCTACTGAGTAACAAAAATGTTAAAAAGGTTATTTGAAGATCTCTAGGAGCATTTAAAACGTTCTACTAACGTTACGGCAAGAACGTTTTTGCTAACTTTGAGAGAACTTTAGCCAACATTCTGAGAACGTTCTCGGTTAGCCGGGGCTGATGTTATGGTTCAACATAACATCATATCATGGCATTAAAATGTATAGAATATATATATATATTCTATTGATAGAATCTTCATTCTACCAGGATTTAAAACGAATGCTTCATCTTTCATAGACACTGTAAACGGTGAAATGGTAGTGAGATTCCTTCTGTGGCGCAGCGCTGGTCGTTCTGTACAACACCCTGATTATGATTGACATTCGAGGTGCAGATATCTGCATTTGATCTTCTGGGTGATAGATCGTCTGTACAGTGAGAACGACCACACTGTCACTGATAAACATCAATCTGTTTGCTTTCTGGTGTGCGCCGCACTTCATTAATAAAATCAATCTGCACGCTTCTGATGCTCTGAGCTGCATACTGCTGGAGAAGTACCAGAAGGCAAGATGTTATCGACGTGTTTTACGCTAGTTGTCTTGCATTAAAGAAGAATATTATACGGTAGATAAATAAAGTCACGCATCTTTGGATGAGTGAAGACTGTATCAGAACAAGGATCTCTTTGCTTTGACCTTTATCTTATGCTTCATACAAAATAATTACAATAAGTGATGGAAGTCTACATTTCTTAATAAAATCTGCCCGGTGTTTACCCGTGCTAAACACTCATGTCATAATACTGCTAGGGTGTTGTAAGATTGTGGAGCTGGTTGTCAGGGTGTTGCTATGCAGATACTACACGACTAAGTACAGTAGGTGTTTGCTTGTTGGCCTAAGTCTAAAGAGACTGTAGATACAAAGACAAAGAGAATTTCTTGCCCTTTTAATCATCCGCCAGGCAAAAAAAGGCACATAATTCTCAAACAAGCTGCTTGATTTGATGTATTATTTATTCCTGTACACACCAAAGTTTATACTAAAGCTTTAAAGTTTAAATCACCATTACAAATAATGCAGTGCCTGGTGAATAAAACACCAGTATTTAACATTTTAATTACCAGATTTTTTGGCTAGTTGGACATATTAGTGAAACATTAAACCATTCGGTCAGCAGTGACATGTCTAACAGTGGTGTAGGAATTGATAAGCAGTATTTGCTGATAAATCTTGGCAAATTGCCTTTAAATAAGTGGCATTTATACACCTTTCATGTGCCATGATAGGATGAGAAAAGTTTTCAGTGTTCCCGTTCAGCCAGTTTTAAAATCCAGCCTTCTGGTTAGTACAAAAAATACCAGCAAAGCTTAGCGGAGGATTAGACCTGCACCTGTCCCAATGAATTACCAAAAATCCTTTTCTACCCCAATAGTGCTGGATCTTATGCTGGACCTGGTGTAGCTGGAAAATGTGGTTGGAAACCAGCAGGTTTAGAGGCCGATGTGGAGCCATTTTTCTTTGGCCTGGAACCTTTTCTGAGGTGGCAAGGCTTTGATACCCTGCTGGTGGAAAAGGGTCATTGCAGTGTTAAAATTTAAATGTATTTTTTTTGCTTGCTGTATATTTTACTTTTAATCTAAAGGTTTGTTCTGTCTTTTCTATCTGTTCTATCTTCTGCCTTTATAATATTCCCAACCCAACCTTTTCTGTTAGCAGCTCAGTAGATTCAAGGCATTCATCCTCTCATTGTATTCTCTGTGCTGGACGTGGTAAATGGATTCTCACTGTGTTATTCCAGGTGATTGACATTAAGGAGAAGCTGAAGGAGTCAAAGAAGTTCTGGTCGTCGCTGCCAGACAGCATCTGTGTGGAGGAGAAACTGACTGACCCAGATGAAGAGCAGTGTTGGAACAGCCACACGAAGGGAAGGTATGACGGTCACCTTCAGCTTCAAGTCTCCCGGGTTCCAATGCAGATTGTTGTGTTTCAATGACACATTGGATGGTAATTGTTTTAGCAGTATTAGGTCACGGCTAAATAGAAAACAGGCATGCTGTAGGCACAAGTCCTAGATGTGTCCCTTATGAAACATACCACC
>JAZGTI010004618.1:0-15573 GCA_036877585.1 Botia kubotai
GCAGTAAACTAGTGCAGATGAATCGTCTTTTATCGCAAACCCGTTTGTTGGCTGTGGGGGTGTAAAGCGCCACATTAGTCTCCCGGAAGTGTGCGCTAACTGAAAGGTAAAATGCATGTCTGCGATAAGCGTCCTCATCCTTCTCCACCCAGTGTTTGCTGTACACTGTACAAACACTGTTTGTTTAACGTTGATGAGTGTAAAACCACACGGACTACATCCGTGCCAATGTGAGTCACCGCTTAAGCATGGCGCTAACTAACCACTCCCCACCAGCAAGGAAATACACACGTGCACATTGCGCCCTAAAACACCAACTTCCGCTTAGAGATGATCATGATGTTATAATGAAAGAGATAAATCTGCCTGCTTATAAGTGTGATCTAATATACAGTATGTAATATTATTAAACTGACAGACCCCTGTGAGATTATGACTTCGCTGTTTTTCCATACTACGGATTGGGATTAGGGGCGGATAGGGACCAATCAGGTAACAGACTCGCTAGTGTATGGACCAATCAGAAATAGGGGAGTCAAAATCTCACAGGGAGGCTGTGGGAATTTCTGTACAGAGCCGGTCCAGGATGCTGATTGGTCAATATAGTAGCCCAGTTAGGCCAAATATACACTATTATAACAGCAAGTATGTGTAACACCCTTTCACCTAGTGACTGAATTATATTATATTATATTATATTATATTATATTATATATTATGAACAAAATTATTATTATATTATATAACCTCTGTGTTTCTGTATTGTGGTACTTCAACATTTTTAGTTAAAATGGTGTTAGTAAATATCCTAACACCCACATTTAAACGCAAGATCTGGGCATTCTTCATTTTTTTGGCAACATTAGCGAGCAGTAGGGGAAGGTGAGATATATTCTCTAATGCTTCGTTTGCAGTTAACCACACAAACGGCAGCGAAGCGCGACCAAACCGACTGCCATTCTGCACGCTAACGTGTGCGGGCACGCATGAACACACACACACACACACACACACCCAGACTCTTACAGTTTGTACTCACCAAGAGCCCCCTGGCAAATATCTGTCCGTGTGGCCCCGCCCACTATAAACTGAGGACTTTTTGACAGCTCCTGCAAACATACAAGCATATACACAAGAACAATATCAAAGAAACACTTACAGATTGTGACACTACTCAAATGTGCCCCTTAGTCTCTCAGCAAGGGGCATTTGTTAGTCAATCTGAACAAACACGGGTATAGGATAAGATAAAGTATAAGTAAGATTAAATAAGTAAGTAAAATAAGTAATATTTACATTTTAGGATGAGTATTTGAAGGCTGCTAATGCTAGTGTTAGATTATGTTTTTTTAAATATGTTTAGCTGTGTTAAATTCTTCAGGGCCTTTTAGTGCTGTTAAATATATCTCATATTTAAAAGTTAAAAGTTAGCTTAAAAGTTCACTTGAACTTTCAAAGGTTCACAGTTATTGGAGCCATATCTTAGCGGTCAGATGTTGAGCTATGTTGCTCATGTGGGCAATGTGGGTTTGAGTCTAGCTATTGTAATTTGATCTTGCTGATATTTTGCTTGCGGTCATCTCTATACTTAAAAGTAAAAATGGCCCTCAGTTGATGAGTATTTTAAAAACTTTATCATCTGTCAGTGAAACAAGGTTTTGAAACCAGCAATGTTTAAAGACACAGGACAATAATTTTCACCAGACGCCACTGTGACTATATATCACTGTTTTTGTCTCACACATTCCCAGATTGCATGAAACAGCTCATAAAATCAGCTCTTGTCACACCTACATTTGTCCAATATGCTTAAAGTCAACACAAAACTGATTACTAGGTTCCATGAGTTCCACAAATGAAACCGTATATTTAAAGAGAAAAGCAAATGTTATCCACACGTAATTGATTGGATGGTGAGAAGCAGTTTCTGTATGACAGGTGTTTGCAAGGAAGGTGAAATAAAAGCACCTGATGATGTCACCAAAAAAGTCATTTTAAAATCATTCTATTTCTGATTAAAAATTGAAGACAAACACAAAAAATGTCTTTGAAATACTGAGCTCAGATTAATTATTTTGTTAGAAATAAGAACAGAAATGTATATTTAATAAAAAGCAAATCATTTAATTTTGTGTTGACTTGAACCTTCCACTGTAGGAGGAAATGTAGCCCAACAGATTTATAAGTAACGCTAATGTGCATATATGGACTATGTATGGATGGCCTGTGACACTCACGGTCGGTCTAATCCACTGCACGCCGCGTGTTTTGGAGGAGTGTGGCGCGAGCTCCTTAAATCCCAGCGACGGAGGCGCGGCGGGGAAGCAGGGGTCCTCAAACAGCCTCCCGCTCTCCACACACTCTCTCTTTAGTTCCTCATAGTCCTGGTTCAGGAACTTTACTGCCATCTCATTGGTTCCCATTCCTTCCGCCTGCAGACGGTCCCTATGGATACTCGACGACACCCCGCCAAACAAATACATACTGTAGCCCACCACAAAAATAAAGACAGTTGTTATTTAGCGGTTGTATTTATTCAAAGCCACTTGCTTTGTACTTATAACAATGACAATTCCCCTTGCGGTTAAAGAAATGTTCTTGATTCAATACAACTTGCGCTCAATGGAAACACAATGTAAGTCTATGGGACAGGGCACTGCGCCGGGCTAGGCGCTATACATGTTCATTTGAAGTGATAGCCAATAGACTTTATAAAACAAGTGTTAACATCAAGCTATTGTGATTAAAGTGCTCAGAATCGTTTTTTGTTCATCTGTCTTCAAAGTAGCTCCAGTGCTAAAAGGATGGTTTGGAATTTTCCTGAAACTTTACATATGTACACACATTTTTGCATGGAGGAAATATTATTATAATTATTATATAACATTATATTTTTGTTTCTACAAACTGAGGGATGAGTCAAAAACGCTTCCTGTAATTAACAGATTGTCACAGATATTGTCAGTAAAACTAAACTTCTATCAAACCCAAAATGTTCCCTAAACTTCTATTGAACCCAAATGTCTTGCTCAAAAGCACAATGGTGATGGCTCACAGCTCACAGCTCGCATTCTGCAGGAATCATACCAGCGACCTTCTTAAAGGAAAACAGCAAGCGCATATAGGATATGGAGACTAGCTTCTAGAAGCTAGCATATAGCTTTCAGTTTTTTGTGCAAAATGGTGCTTAAATTTAAAGGTCAGACTGCGTACGATTTCCCACTTTGCCATATTAGCTGAAAAGCTAGCAGCATTTAGCCAACGCTTAGTCCAGCATGCTAAGAGAACTGCCCGATAAACCAGACACTCGATTAGCGCTACATTGAGGGTGGAGAGAGGTTTAGTAATGGCTAATTTCCTGTCTTGTAATATGATTACTGATCATCTCTGCAGAAATAACATTCAAGAGAGGTTTGTTTGTCATGTTGACATACAAGCTCATATTTGCTGAGGGCAGTTCTCTGAGCTTTGAAATAAAAACATCAGTTAGGCCCAGCTGAGACATTTTGCAATGCCGCATAGCATGGCTAGGAATGTGTCTGGTCGCATTCCTTTTCTAAACAGAAAACTGCAACAGCATTTAAGCATTTAAGAGCAAGCGTGTAAATATACCTTCAATTCCTTGTGAGGGCTGCAAACTTGGAGGAAAAACGTTTATTCGTAAATATTTCGAACAGTCGGAGAAATCCGTTCATTATGTCAGAATTCCAGGAATATTTGTAAATGAATGTTTATGTGTAATTATATTTATAATTTATGATGCCAAATTCATGTTTTATCTGATTTACACTCAGATACGCTTTACATGTGTATCTGATTTATACTCAAAATATCATAGCTGTACTATATTCAGGTGTGTATACAAGAGAGTGATCATATCTGATGGTAATACTATAGGTATGCTATGGTATTAGCATGGTCCCAGGGCAGTCTTAGTAATACTTTTGTGTTAGTCTGCACTCAGTGCAGATATAAATATAATCCAATATAATCCATATAATCCATGTCAATCTACAATGACAAACAGCCTTAATCGTTGAAATATATCCCTCATCACACTCTACTGTACTGCATTACTGTACAATACGGTTTTCACCATACAGTTGTGTCATGCTACCGTTCCTGTAACTGTCAACTACAATTGAAATGTCTGTTTAATAGTACACACTGTTTGTTGGGGGTGCAATGAGGCAGATACTGCGGTGTGTAAATACAGCACAGCTACAGATACTAAGTGTCGGCGGATTTACTGAAATCAATAGGACAGAGTGAGCATCAGTGAGCTCTATACTGTTTGTTTTAGATGATGAATGTACACGCCCTCAAAAACAGGCCCATATTACCACCCGTACATTCTGTATATATTACTGTTATACATTTTAATATAGAAAGCCGTTTGCGACTATACTTTTATTATGTGATATAAAAGGCGTTTGTGTTAATTACTGTTTTTTAATCCGTGTAGAAACATTTTAAAGTAACAATTCGGTTGTTTTTAAAACAAACATTTATGCGAATTGGCAGAATGACTAAACAAGGTTTAAGAAACACACCCTAAATAGATGAATAATTAATATGCACTGTACATTACGACCGCTATAAATGATGCATAAAATATAGGTAAACTTAAAATGATTATCTTGTGACCGTTTCATAAGCGTCATTCTGAATAAAACGAAATAAAACTACTGTGAAATTAAACGATATTTTATCACTCGCTAGAAATAGAGGACGGAGGTTTTCTCATTTAATACATAATATATACAAAGACAGACGTCAGATAAAGATGGGTTTGCAAAACTCACCACCGTAAGTTGTCACTAGACTGTCGCTATGGTTACTTGTGTAATGATGATGAAATGAGAGAATGATGAAGAGCAGATCAGAGCAGACGGGACAGAGGAAACAGGGTACCGCAGTGCACGACCACGCCCACGGGGTGGGGCTTCCGAATGATTGACATCTGATATGCCAAATAAGCAACGTATGCTTAGTGTTTACAGGTGTCTTAACGGGACCGGAAGCGCGTCTTCCGGTCATGCGCAACAAACAAATAAATAAATAAGAATGAATGAATGAATAAAACTCTTTCAAAAGTGTTTAATAAAGTCCTTTGGAAAAATTATACATTACATTTTTTTATCACATAGTGGTTAAAATTGTTCAACAAAGCAAAACAACAAATTTGTAAACGAACATTGACCCAAACATTCAAAACCATGCAACACTTTGGATGTAAGTAAGACGTGTCATAAAAAGTGCCATATACAGTTTAAAATATAAAAGTAGACAAAAACACCCATCTTTATGAACTAATGTTTGTAATCTTTATTCTGGAGGGATCCAGTAGCAGGATATTTAAATCATGGTGAAGTTCAGCCACTACAAAAGACAAAAAGAATGTGTTAAATTAATAAAAAAAAAATTCACTTATTAGATTTTTACAACATTTATGCTATGACAAAGTGCATAGTTACTAACCTGCTGAAAGTCCAGCTCGATGAAGCCAGTGTGGTGAGGATCAAGTCTCTTGAAAATCCCTGAAAAACAGAAGAAATGAAATGACAGAGCCATAATCAAATGCTTGTGTTAACCAAAACGCAGTGACATCTGTTAAATCCTTCTACACTGTTTGCGAGTTATGATCTGAATTTTGTGGAATCGCGCTAAATAGGTTAAAACATGTTAAACAGAGCTGACAGCACTACACTCTTATCAGCAGTCATAGGTACAATCAAATTAACTCATATTTTCAATAGACAAATATGCCAAGAGTAAGTTATGTATATAAGTTGATTCTTCTGACAGACAACAGTGAGTTTTGTAGGGAGACCAGATGACACGTCACTTACGGAACATCATTTCCAGTCGCATGAGGCAGGACACGAAGTTATCAAAGTCGACGGTCATGTCTGATTCAGCGAAACGTGCCACCAGAAGCTGAAAGATAGTGTTATTGAGACAGAACCCTGGAAGAGAAAAGATGCACAGTGAACAGTGTACACAAAATAAGTCATAATTATGTATAAACGTCACAATGGGATACATGATCGTGTGAGAAATCGTCTCGACTCACCGGCCTCTTTCAATGCCAAGCGCATCTCAGTAGTGCTCATGGTTCCGGAATTATCCAAGTCATTCTTCTTGTAGATTCCCTATAGTAACCACAAAAGAAAGTGACACTTTACGCGGTGTTTGTATAGCTCAGTTGTTAAAGAGTCGGGTTAGCCACAGCAAGGTCATGTGACACACATACTGATGTATAACTTGAATATACGTGGCTAAACTGTCATAAATGTATTGTTTTAAGATTAATGCTTCCGAGTTCCTCAGACTAAAAGAGAAATGAAAGCAGTGTGGTGGATCTCTTACAAGATATCTCTGCACTTTCTTCCAAAGCGTGGCAAACTCGCCCAAGCCCAGTTTTCCATTGCCACTGTCCTGAGGTACGGTTAACGGAAACTCACAGAAACCGTTAGCGACACGTCACAATCGAGCATATTTTATGCAAATGAGCTGTGATGAAAGTAAGTAGCTTTCAGAGAGAGTGACGTGCCTCCTCATTTAATCCGAATCCTGATTCAGTTTTACAATGTGATCTTGTGGGAACACCTGCTAGCAACCACTGAATCGCTCTCACACAAACAGGCTACGACAAAGACTTCCCACCAAATATCAAATTCTTTAAAAAAACATGAATGTTTATAATCTGCGGCGGAAAGGATACGTCCATGAGGTTCACCATGACTCGGCACGTCTCCGAACTAAACCCGTCTGTTTTTATGTCATTTCCTGTGAAACACAACAACACATAAAACCCTTTAGACCGGCATTCTGTTCACATTCCGTACAAACGGTAAAACGGCGGGAAAACATACGCTTGGCAATAATTTTGTTTAGGATAGTCTCAAGCTCCGCGTGTGAGATTTCCATGTCCTGGAGGGAAAAAGCAAGCGTTAGTTGTCACTTTTAACTCGTATAATATATATATTTACTGTTTAATAAGCTATCTGCACTCACAGCTCCTGCTAGTTTTGTGAACAGACCCCTGAAGCCAGCATCCACCTCTGAATCTGACACGGTCTCCTGAAAACAAGAGCCAACACATTTTAATACTTAGGATCTTAAGATTCAAAACTGAGAAACCTGACAAATTATACAGAACACCATATCCGCTTGTAAATGTAGCTTTGTGGACTTGGCTTCTTGGCTCTTAAGGCAAAGTCTTTTGGACAAGAGCATTTGGATAAAAGCGTCTGCTAAATGAATAAATGTAACATCTATCGACAGAATGTATCACAACACCAATTTCCACAGAAAGTAAAGCAAAATTCGCAGTTGCACTAAAAATAACGCACAATGGAAGTGCAAGTTTAAAAGCATTGGACGTCGTTGTTAATTTACACATGCTGTCCGCAGTGTTTTAGTACTGAAATATTCATTTAAAATTATTTTTAGTTGCATAATAGATATAACAGAATTCAAATACTCTGAGAATTCTCAGAGTATTTGCCTGTTTATTAATTTGCCTCTTTTACTTCCATTGAATAAATGTTAAAAAGACGTTCTGCTGTAACTGACATTATGCCACAGTGGACAATATTGTAACAGTTCATTTAACGTTGATGTTTTAATAGCAATACAGCAAGAAATGTCACGCTAGTTGCTTACATCAGGTAATACAGCGTCCACAGGGTCATCACACGGTCTAGAAGGAAGCATATGATACAAAATTAGCCAATCAAATAAATTCAGAACTGAACCAAAACTCAATATATTGATTAGCATAATAGCATACTACATCAATTGGCACACTAGCATTTATAAATAAACATCATGTGACCAAGTAATAAAAGGGGTGGATACATTACATCGTCTCAGACTGCTTCTCCGAAAACACACGCAGACAGAAGTCTCCGTTCTGGTGGGGATCGAAGGTGGACGGTACGACGAGGTACTCTCCAGGCGGCAATTTGAAGCGTGTGGACACCTCTCTCAGGTTAATGAAAGTCTCAGAGCGAGCTTTCTGCGCGTGCGTCAGGAAGAAATTCTTATCCAGGTGCACGTCCCCTTGACCATGAAACTGATGGAGAAATTAACCAATCAGCGAGCCGGAAATGCTACGGCTGATATGACTCAACAGCATCCTCCAATGTGATTGGTCAAGAAAAAGAGAAATGGCCCTATTTGAAGTCTGACACTCACCTGTGGAGGTAGCTGTGGAAACAAAAAACAGTATTAGAATAACAGGACTGTAAAATGATTAACATGTCAAATATTAACTCATGTTTGCCTTTGAAAATGTAGCTCTATGCTAGGGTGATAGCCTGGCTGTTGTTATGCAGTGGCCTTTAGCATACTGCTGTGGGGTTGCTAAGGCATTGCTAGGGAATTTGAAAGGGTATTCTTATTGGTTGTTACCACAAATCCTGTGTAAAACTTTCTTTTTTTAAAAAAAAAAGATTTTATCTCTGCTGTATCTCCACGCACCTCGTAGATAGCAAAGCCGATCGTGTGCATATCCTCCCCCGCTTTTCGGAGGCGCCGCCGGTTCTTCTGGATCAGACCAATTACAAAACTGCAGCCCACCTCATTATCATCTGGATCATCATCCTCTTCGTTCAGCCTTATCACAAACTGAGGATTCATCCAGAACGTGTCTGTGGAACAATACATCGGTAATCTTGACAAAAATACATATCTCAACAGTATTATAACAAAGCACATTAATTTTTTCTAATGTTCTCATTTTTACACTGATTCTGGAGAAAACTTTGTCAGGTTTAAAATATGGTACGATGTTAATATCAAAAAGATTTAAGGTTTTCCCGAACGCTCCCTCGTCTGCCATTGGTCGAACAAATAACTAGTCCTGCCCCCAAACTCATGCCATTGGTTGAGCCAATGTTGCTGTGTTGGGCTTCTCAAACAAACAACAAATGTTTTGGAAGAGACACAACATTTACACTTTTTAGCGAAATCAACTTACGAATGCTTCTTTGTTTTTAGCTTTTTGGAGCTTGACAGCCCCCAGTCACGATATGCTTTCTTTAGCTGTATGCGTAAACAATCTTTTTTAAGGCTTGCGTGCGGTAGGCGTGTGTTCGCGCCTCTTGCACTTACAAGGATGGTTCCTGCAGCCCCCAGCAGTGGAGCCCTTCCTCCAGGTACCGTCATAGTTTTTTACGGCCCAGTGCTTGATAGAATCACTGGTAATGGCGTCTGGGGTCAGCGTGCAGATCTCTAAACGAGAGTAATGCCTTAGGAACTCCGAGAAGGCCATCCTGAACAAACACAGATGGTACAACATGTCATACACCAGTGTCCAGAAAAGACACTCTGACCCATATAATAAAACCGAGCCACGTCCACAGGTAAATTTGCAGGTGTACCAGAATTCTCCATCTTCAGCGCTGTTGTTCGGCCGCTCTGAGGGATCCACACTGTTCCATTCAGATGAACTGAAGCAAAGAGGGAAAACATGCCATATAATCATTAACAGTTCAGCTGTTGATAAACGGACACGCCTTCTCTAAATAAGGCCGTTCCATGCATTCCCAAACAAAGTTATTCATAGCCTTTTCAAGGCAGCCAATCACTGCAGTGGTCATTTGCATACAGAAGTCTTAAAGTGACAGGCTGTCATATTACTATATTACATGTTACCATGTTTTTGGATGTTGTAGCAAGATTTTACCCTTTAAACCTATAATACAGTAGCTGCATTTAGCCAGTTATATTATTACACTGTCAATCTTCTGTACTTTCTGTAGTGTTGACTATAATGGAAGCATACTTGTCACTCCAGGCCCCAGTCCACTCCACCTGACCCCAAGGGTTCCTCATTCGAACCAGCTTCTCCTTGCGGCCGCGATAGTTCACCTGAGACAAATACATATACTCGTGATTATGCAACATTAAGAACATGACCAAATGTATTCTGTTGTCGACACATAAGAGGCTTGGAAATAACTGTACCTCTGTAGCCCCTGTGAGTGAGTAGGCGTGGCCTTTCACCAGCTTCTGACGGGTGACTGCTTCTGAATCAGCAGCGCTGGTGATCTACACCATTAGAAATAAACACACAACAAGCGGGTAGATGAATCACAACGTATGTCGATATATAATTATGTAAAGTATATCTTACGGGGCGGGGTTTATCAACCAGGAAGTTGTCTATAATTGGGCAGGTCTAAATAAAAATTCAACCTATCCTTGGGTACTTATTATGATGTCACCATTAAGATGTAAATCTGTGCTCGCATATCGTGTTGAAGTTGGGCGTTACCGGGTACATTCACCGCGCACAGATTTAAAGGGACAGTACATCATTTTTCTGCTTATAAATCGCTGGCAGTTATTATATATTACATTATTATATAACTGCAGTCTTGGGCCTTATAGTTAATATTACATTGTTGCAGTAGTAAATATTACACTGGAGGTCCAATACTCTAAATACAGAAGCATGCAGATGCATATGACATGTTCCTACAGGTGATGTATGAATGAGTACAGGCACAGGAATCTCACATCGATGGAGCAGCCCAGTAACGCTCCGGCCTCCAGGGCTTTCTGGATGATCTGAAACATGTTGGGCGGCGCTTTGCTCAGTTCGTAGTTCTCGGCGATGCCCCCCGTGAAGTCCTCGAAGCCCTCAGTGGTGGACCCTCCAGACAGAGCCTCATAACAGCCATTCACTCTATTACAGAGCCCACGAAACACACACACACACACACGCAAACACACACACAAACACACACACACACAAACACACACACGCACGCACACACGCACGCACGCACACACACACACGTGCCCTATTTAGACAAGCTGATGATTTGCATCCTGTTGTTTACAGGTCTTACATAAAGAAACTATTAATCCCTTGAGCTGCGCTTTATACAAAGATTATTATTCTATAAAGATTAAGACATGCTGTGAATGCCCTCCATAAGTACAATCGCAACAAATAAAGGAGAGATGTGTCTAACAAGGGCGTGAAAATACACTAGAAGGAAGCACACACTGTGAGCGCTGTGTTAAGACATACTCCACACACCCTGATTCCAGGATTACACCTGTGTGTCTGCCCGCCTGCGTGCAAAAGTGCTAATCCACAGATCAGGACAAAATCTCAAGACGTTTTGTGCACAATTACGCTGAATGGAGCTAATAGGAGTATTACACTTTTATTAGTAGCATTATTAAGTTAATTATTAAGGCATTATTAAGCAGACGGGAAGCGTTTGTGGAAATGTCTGGAGCTTTGCATTTAATGTCTGCAGCTACAAGCATTTATTACGTTTATGCGTTTGGTCAACAGTTTTATCTGAAGTTTTATATGTCAAATTATCAATACATGCATTCCCTGGAAATTGAACCTGTTTGCTTAAACCCATCACACTGTCAAATGTCTACTAGTTATAGTTAAGCGACTAATGTCAATGAATCGATAAACAGCAGATAAACAAAATGGCTGCTGCTTTGAATACATGTCTAAAATGCAAAATACGGTTGTTTTGTCAGTACTGCAAGTTGTCCAATAGACTTTATGATGATTTAATACGTGGAACTAAAAACCTGTTTTAAAGCATCCTGTATTTCCAATTCATTAACTGTAGAATTTATAATACTACATAATAAACATAATTTTTGCGTCTATCATAAAATATGTATTAAATAGGTAAAGAATTAGTTTAATCAATTGACAGCCCTCCAAAAAACACATTATTTTATTTTATTTACTCTATTTTATTGTCTGTTCTTTGACCGCAAAGCAGCTGAATTTCTGGTTGAGGCAGTTTGAGTTTCATTGCCGTGTGTTACACGCACACAAACGCACACAAGGACGTACTTAGCATAAGCCTTCTCCAGCAGGGCGCTCCAGAACTCGTTCCCCTCCGCAGAGTGAACAAACACCAGCTCACCGTCTTTCACTGGCAGCCGATCGTCAATGACAACATCCACCCACTCGCCAAACTGCCAGAACTGAAGGACATGGAAATCAAGCACAGATATAAAGTTACGCTCAGTCTGAAAATGTGTCAAACCACAAATAGGCCCATCGACAAACTGGAAACATCATAAGTTGACAGACATTACAGTAAATAGCAAAATGTACCAAATAAATATGATATTAGCATGTTTTTTGGACCAGGGACTATGATATTACTACGTTTTGAACAAGCTACCATTGTTTTTTGAATATGTTATATGATTTGGAACCATGTTTTATGATTTGGAACATGGTTATGCCATTGTATTCTTGTGTAAAATTTATTGTAAAATGTCAACAAGCTGCTCTTCAAAAAATGTTTTAATGCTCATTTTTCATATGGTAACATAAAACAGTGTGGGTAAAAATATGAACCATTTACTGTAATGTACTGTAAATTTACTGTAACACCATTTACTGTAAATTGTTTATACCTGAAAATGGAAAATTCCGGCGTAGTTGCTACCAAAGTCTTGCCCATTGGGCACCACTCTGGCCAGCACATCCTCATTGAGCGTCAGAGAGGCTATGGCAGCTAGCAGCCAGCAGTCACCTAACAAAGATCCAGACAGGAAGTTAGATCTGTCTGTGTATCTGCTTTGTGGTTTGTAGTTGAAACCAACAGACTCACAGAGAGACAAAATCAGACACGCAACCAACAGACCCCACACAAGCAAATCACTCGAACCCTCAACCGGGTGCAAAAGCCCAACCACAGTGCTTGGGAACACTCTCTGTTCTCTGAAATCTTTTTAAATAAAAGATATTGAGATATAAACACAAATTATTCAAAATATCACTACATTTGTGCTGCACAATGAACTTTGCAGAATTTTCAAAGGTTTGACCTTTGAAGAGTCACAAGATAAATGAGAATAAACACATTATAAAAGTAGGCATTAAATATATTCATAGCGTAACATAACAAGCGATTGTGGTTGTGGTTTTCATGTCACGCAAGCGGTAAGCTTCAAAGCATGCTCTGTAAGACTGTTCCTTTAAAGCAAAGACAACAGGCTTTTTAAACCATCTGACACATGTATATTTAACTAGAGCCTGGCTGATGTGGAGCTTCAGCTTTAACAGGATAATTACAACCAGTTTTTTCTGGCTTTTTCTGCAGCCTCTGAAAGCATTTATGTTCGAAACACCCCCCGGCTTGTTTTTCTGCACAGGTGGTTTATGTTTTGTTGGGCTCGGTGAACTGGTGAACGATAAACAAAAACAGAAGAAAAGAGGGTGCATAAACTGGTATGCAGGCAAAGACTACATGAGCACTACGTTAAAACCGTCCACAAGACACGCCCTTCTTCTAGGAATTGTGAAGTCTTCTAGGAGTGTTTGTTTGCAAAATTCTCACCCAAGATTAGTATAATTAACATGCCGGGGTCTTAACATGGTAAATAGCCCACCCTAAGTGTCACAAACCCCAATACACAACTGTATATTTATCTACAGAGGCTAATTCTGTCTGCCCCTTAAACATTACTTTCAATGTAAAAGTTATTTTTTACAGTATGCTGTTAGTATAGAATCACTTCAAACTCAAATGTTGAATTTCTGGTCGAGGCGGTTTAGTGTAAGCGTGTTGCAAAGCATATTGACTCGTGAGAACCTTATGTTTACACAAAGAGATAAGATGAGGAAAATTACAAAGTTAAAAGAGAAACAGATTGACCGTTGACAGACAGCGCAATAGATTTATTTAAGCATTTAGGCGTGCAGTACCGCCATGATGGATCTTACAAGAATAAAACATGCACAAATTGTAAGGTTCCTTTTACCCAGCGCTCCTTGACAAATATCCGTCCTTGTAGCGCCATCGATGATGAACTGAGGTTTTGAGCACAGCTCCTGGACACCACACCAAAACACCACGTTTGAAAAGCTAAAACATACAGTTTAAAGCATACAATGTAACAATACGTGCTGGTGCTACGTTAATGTGCTATTTTCTGAACTGATCTGGGCCTTCAAATGACTTTCGTTTTGGCGCAACCTACTTTATCAGGTTCACTCTTACTAAACATGTATTATAAAAAGACGATTGATTTACATTTAATGCACGCGTTAATTCTTTTAAACAATGAGTAAATGTATTAATTATCGTTTGATGACTGTGAATCGTAGCTGTTCTGCATTATTATGAACTTCTATTGTCATAATTGTCCAACATAACGGGACGCGGGGGTCTCTGGACGCGTTTTGACAACTAAACGCTCAGCTATGGCTGACACGCCTTCTCTAAACGCAACGCTAATAATCGCGACGCTGACGGGGAAAACACAGCGAGACGCGACGCAACGATATGACGTTTGTGTAGATAAACCAAATAGCGCAAAACGCGTCGTGCGTGCACGCCCAAGAAGACGCATGCAATAAAGAGTTTAAACCTTTGTACTGACATGTTTCTAAAGAAACGAATTGTGACAGCCCAGCATAAATATAACTAAATATCTACGTGACGAATGCAACGCTTCTCCGTTCATTCCTGACCAGAAGACCATTATTAAACTTTGCCTATATAGAAAGTTTTGAAAAACAATACCCCTGGTCTCTTCCATACTAGTCCTCTGGTTTTGTGAGAGTTAGGTCCAAGTTCTTTAAAGCCCAGAGATTCGGTTGCGGCTGGGAAACTCGGGTCTGTGAACAGGGTCCCGTTGCTTCGACATTGGCTCCTGAGCGCCTCAAAGTCTTGGTTGAGATATTTCACGGCTTTGGCGTTGGTGCCGAACCCCGCAGCCTGCGCCCTCTTCTTGGCTAGGGTAGACGCTACTCCCGACATTGTCCTTTTCCGACAGTACAAATTAATCTAGGAAATGTGCAAATGTCTTGGCCCTCCAACTTAGTTAACTGTGTTTCTCCGCCCCAAACTTTCCAGGCGTGGTCAAGCTGTCATGAGTTATGATCTAGTTATTGAGCGTTTAACGCACACTGTGCAGAACCGGAAGACTATAAAAGTGCGGTTTAGGACGTTTAAGGGACATAAATAAACGAATTGCTGCTGAATTCATTGCACAGCGATATTATATATTAATATTGATATCGTATTACATAATGCGTATTATAATAACGACATATTTGTCTGATTACGAGTTTGCACAGTTTAGAAGATACACGAACAAGCTACAGTGTTTGTGTGATGATTGAGAACTATTTCAATGGCTGAAATAACGACATCCTTCACTTTATAATAAATAAATGAATCTGGTGTTCATAGCTATACGCACGTTTGACCTTTTCTTCCGAAGAGTAAATAAAATCGACTAGTTGCTCAACACTGCCACCTTTCGGATCTTAAGGATGGTGCACGCACATTTTCTACTCACGGATCGAAAATCTAAAAAAAGTGTCACGTCAGTCAAGTGACGTAACTCATCGTCTAAGACGTTTTATTTATATAAAATACCATTGTTTCGTAAACCATGAAATAAAATAGCAAATGCAGATGGGGTTTCCTAATTAAAGTTGAAGCCACTAAGTTTATGGCTATAACAGAAGTAGGTAATATTATATCAATACATATATACAAATAAATGTTCAAATCGTTCAAAAATGCAGCAGATTCCACGTAT
>JAZGTI010004618.1:15612-27556 GCA_036877585.1 Botia kubotai
TATACACACACACACGTATATATATATATATTTTTTTTTTAAATGTTTATATATTATTTATATATATTATAATGTTTTCCAGCCTTAGTTGGAATAAACTTCTTTCGATTCACTTATTATAAATAAATCTATTATTCACTTTACATAACTATACAGTCATGTGCATTACAAAAACCATCGTGAAAGCAAGCAACACCAGCCCCCATAAGCTCTTTACCTGCACACAGGTGAGTGTGACCACGCCCCCTCACACCTTTCAACCACTCAGCCTCATATAAACCACTCACACACTATACAAGCATCCAGAGCACACTGTGTATATTGGTTTGACTCAAATACTTGATAAACAGGCAGTATGAGTAATATTGCAAAGTTTCTTGCTAAAAAGCAGGACAGAGAGGAAGGTGTGGGGACAAACGAGAAGGCGATACCCTATAACAAGCAGGACTACCAGAGTCTGAAGAGAGAATGTTTGGGGAAAACGACGCTGTTCCGGGATCCGACATTCCCCGCGGACTCCGAGTCTCTGGGCTACAATGAACTTGGACGGTATTCCTTCAAGACCCGAGGGGTGGAATGGAAGAGACCGAAGGTAGTGACCCGTTTGTGTGCTTACAGGTTTGGCTATGCACATGATTAACAGATTTATGTTCAAATATGACATTTTATCTCACGAGTAATACAACAAAAATGGTTTATAAATCCTGTTGTATTTCAGATGTAATGTTATTTGGAGGTTCGGTTTAGGAGAAAGGTTAGGGGATATAAAATATCATTAATCTGAATTTAAAAAATTGCAATAATACAGTATATTCTATAATACCATGACTTTTAGTTAATAATATTTCTGCTCTGAACTATTTCTTTTTCATTATTTCTATACAGTTTTCCCTTTTGTCTGTACTTTGAAAAGACTAGAATAGAAATAGAATAGAAATAAACTGGAATTTAATTTGAATGAAAACAATAGAAGTGTGTGTGTGTCTGTGTGTGTGTTTGCTTTATTTCCACACAGGTGGAGTGTAAGTAAATATTGGAGCCGTCAGTGTGGACTGTAACACACTATATGTAATATTAAGGAGTGTTTTCTCACCCGTTTGCTTTAGCGTGAAAGTAACCTTAAATTAAGCAGATATCTCCCATGTATATCTTTAGGTTCAGAAAACATGCATTCATGTCTATGCGCATTTCTTACGTATTAAGCAAATGGGTTTAACTGCTGCATTGAGGCTTTAAGCAGAGTAAGCCACATTTTCACTTTTTTGACCACTTTGGGTTCACTTACAGCTGAGAAAACAGAACTTATGAGCAGAAAAATATTCATATAAGACGCTTTAGAAATGAGATGCTATATAATCACTATGGCAACAGACAGTCATATGAGTTTTCTGGTGAGGTGCCTAATGTGTGTTTGTTGATACTTCCAACAGTCTCTGCTTATTCATTTGCCTTTTTATATCATTAAGACTGTTTTTCCCTGTTAAAACATAATAGCCAGCATCTGGAATGGTTTAGTCTGCGTATCTACATTTTTAAATGTTTGCTAAGAGCAAATAACTTATTGTTATTCAGGTGTATCAATAAGTAAAAGGTCTTTGCTATCATTTGTATTTATGCAATAATCTTCCCTGTTTTAAAGGACCTGTGTTCAAACCCTCAGTTCATTGTGGATGGCGCCAATCGAACGGATATCTGCCAAGGGGCTTTAGGTAAACCCGAGATAAATGTTATGGTTAATTTACAAATTGTATTAACATTTTGTATATAACAAATTGTATTAACATTGTGATGGGTACAAATATTGTAGTTGTTTGCACAGGCAGAGAATTGAAAAACTGAGCTGGTGATGAATGTGCAATTAGCCAGTCTATCAATTATATATGATCATATTTGATTAGGTATTTAGTTATGACTAAAAATGCTATGGCTATCTATAGGTGTGTCTCTATTTATGTTGACTTACATATTGCAGCACTCCACCCCAAACTTACACAGAACTGTACTGGTCGGAGCTAAGCTCCAAGACAACAAATATAATCTCATTAGAAATGATCACAAAGAGAAATGTCCAAAAGGGGCATAAAAATCTACTTCTTTATCTGTTTCCTTCCAGTTTTTTAAAAACTCGGCGTTATCATTTCTCATTGTTCTAAATGGCAACATGACAATGCTAAGTGGCTGCTATGATGTTTCAAATGGTTTTTAGCATGTACACTAAAACTGCCTTGTCGTTTCAACTCATATTGGTGGAAATACGAACAAACCCAACCACTGGGTTAAATTAATTTATATAAATGAATAGGTTCATTTAATCCAATGGTTGGGTTTGTCTATATTTGATCCAACCAACCATAGGTTAAAACAAACCAACATTTTTCGAGCGTATGTGAGGTGTTTTGGGTGCTTGTAAGGAAATTAGTTAGGTGATTGCTTACTGCCCTGTTGGGGAAAAACACATCATGGGATATGGGGGTGGTATGGCTTAGTGGTAAAGATCTAGGTGGGTAACTCAACATATAGGTTCGAACAAGGGTTTGTCTAATCTGTAACTCATGTGTCCTTGAGCAAGACATCCAAGGCCAAGTTGATCCTGGATAACTGTCTGTGTGATAAATGCATTGAAGCAAAAGCTAAAAGAACAGGAAACTAATAGGGGGTTGTTAACTCAAGACGTGTGATCTCTCTGCAGGTGACTGCTGGCTGCTGGCAGCCATCGCCTCTCTGACTCTAGATAACAACATTCTAGAGCGTGTAGTTCCACCTGATCAGAGCTTCACGGATGACTACGCCGGCATTTTTCACTTCCAGGTCTGATCTTCCGTCACGCAGTTGGGCCAAACTGAAAATCTGTGATTCAAAATCCTATTTAAACCTGAAATAAACAAATTTGTTTTCGGATATATGCCAAGCAAATAAACAAAGTAAAACAAAAATATTTAACACTCAACGCCTAAATTTTAAAATTGCTGTATAAATTAAATTACTATAAAATATAAAATTACATTACATTATTATAAAATTAAATTAACTGTATTTCATTTTTTAAAAATCGGATAAGTCTTTTGTTCAGACGAACGTTCTTCTCTCTGCAGTTCTGGCAGTTTGGCGAGTGGGTGGATGTTGTCATTGATGACCAGCTGCCCACCAAAGATGGAAAGCTGCTGTTTGTTCACTCAGCAGAGGGAACGGAGTTCTGGAGCGCTCTGATAGAGAAGGCCTATGCTAAGTGTGTGTGTGTGTGTGAGAGAGAGAGAGAGAGAGAGAGAGAGAGAGAGAGAGCTAGTGCAGTGATTCAGTGTAGAACAACACAATATCAAATCCATTTGAAACGCTTAATAAACACAGCCTGGGCCGACAGCCACAGCCTACAAAATACACAGTGTACGCTGCCACAAAATATACAATGTTTTAAATTCAAAACATGTAAACTAAACTTCCACTCCATTCTTTATCATATAATAACAAACATGCGCATACAATTTACTGTATGTACACTTCACTATGTAAATACAAATAAGGTTTGTTCCTGTAGTTCAACTGGTAGGGCATGGCATTAACATACACCAAGGTCACAGGTTCGACTCCCAAGGACTCCCAAGGAACACACAAATTATTTAAATGTCTTTTAATTGCTGAACTAAAGGAGCCAAAGTAAAGTTATGAACTCATGTCCCCTAACGTACATGTTATCGTAAATACGCTATAAATAACATACAGTGTCATAATTCCCGCTGTATTTCGAAGGCTCAACGGCTCATATGAAGCTCTGACGGGCGGCTGCACGACTGAAGGGTTTGAGGACTTCACTGGAGGAATTGCTGAGAACTACGAGTTGAGCAAAGCTCCTCCACACCTGTTTAAGATCATGCAGAAAGCGCTGGGCTTGGGCTCGCTGCTCGGCTGCTCCATCGATGTGAGTAATTACATTTTACACAATGTAAAATGACCTAACAACATAACATACACTGACATATGAAATGTTTTGTCTCAGCACACTTAAGACACCCGATTTACTAAGATTTGTTTGCGCAATCTTAACAAATTGCATGTGAAGGTATTGTGAGCGATTTACGAAGAATAATTGCATAAACAACCCCACGTGCAAATAGGACTGACACACCCGTAATTATGTCAGTTTTAAACTGTTTCCATTGGTCGAACAAACATATAGTCCCGCCCCAATTTACGCCATTGATTGAGACAACGTTTTTGCACAAACCAAATAATAAAAACGTGCCACAGATGTGTGCGGTTAACACACTTTATGTTGACACCTACCAGGCTTTGACCTAATAGCAGAATAAACAACTAAATCTAATATTATCTGTCATTTCTACAAGATAACAAGCGCGTATGAAACAGAGGCGGTGACCAGCCTGAAACTGGTAAAAGGACACGCCTACTCCGTTACAGGCGCGGAGGAGGTGAGACACTGACGATCCTTAAAATAATAAATACACATTAAAATGCTAAAACATAAAGAGTAACTACAAGGAGCACTGCTGATTTTCCCTTTAATGCAGGTGCACTACATCGGGCGTCCGGTGCAGCTGGTCCGTCTTAGGAACCCATGGGGACAGGTGGAGTGGACGGGCGCTTGGAGTGATAAGTGAGTTTATTCCTACACGTTCAACGCGTGTCGTGGACGTGTAATCTTACCTGCAGCTCTCAACAACACTGTCTCCCTCAGCTCCAGCGAGTGGAATAATGTCCGGCCGGAGGAAAAGGCCAAACTGGATCATTCAGCCGACGACGGGGAGTTTTGGTAAGAAAACCTGAAATTGCAACTTCCTCTCGAACGAAGCATTTGTCCGATTCGTCTGAGTGAATCGGTTCGGTTAAACGAATCGGTTCCGCAACAATTCACTCCTTCATTTGAAACCTTGTACACACCCACTTTTATTTTTTATAGTAATATTTATATTATGCAATAATTTTACAAAGTAACGTTTTAGTACTCTATAATTAGGTACTTTTTAAAAGTGTATTTCAAACATGACATAAAACCAAAATGAGGTTTTTGTGGCATTCAGACCGTGTTTGTTAGCTTTGAGGCCAAAGACATGCATCCCAACCATTAAATTTAACTTTTAATAAACATACATATAATATATATTTAAAATGTGCTGTTTTTATCAGAGAAATGTGATAATTGATTTTGTATAATCATCTTATATTTGACTAATACCTCATGGCTGTGACTTAACAAAAGCAGTTTTATATTATATATATATAACTTTAAATTTTGAATAGCTCGGCTTGACTGTTTTAAAGTAGTTTCCCCAAAACGCATGATTTTCTGTTTTTCCTCTTCCTGTCAGGATGGCATATAGTGACTTTGTGCAGAACTTCTCAAAGCTGGAGATCTGTAATCTGACTCCAGACACGCTGACAAATGAGGAGGTGGGCCGCTGGAACTGCTGCCAGTTTGAGGGCCACTGGAGGGTGGGCTCCACCGCAGGGGGCTGCCGAAATAACCCAGGTATCCTTTTAACCAATCACAACATCAGAAAGACCGGAACGTTCTCAAAACATTAGCTAACATTCTCTAAATGTTGTTTCAAAATGATCAACAATGTAGCATTTGTTAACATTATGTGTGGTATATCAAAAACATTATTCTTAAATTGTCTGAGCCAAGTTTAAGAATGTTTTAAAATTGTCATAGCCATTAAAATTATTAGAATTTAAAAAGTTTAAATAATGTTCTTATAACCAAGCAATAATGTTAATACAACGTGTAAAAAACTTTGAAAATGTTGCTAGAACTTAAAAAAATGTGTAACATATTTGTTGCTTAATGGAAACGTTCCTACAACCCAAAATTGTAATTGAGGGAAAAGAGGAATGTGTTGTTTCACGTTCTCCACAAAATAAGTTATTAAACTCCTCGTTTCTCCTCTCCAGCTACCTTCTGCTCAAACCCTCAGTTTGTGATCAAGCTGGAGGACGTTGATGATGATCCCCATGATGGAGAAGATGGCTGCACTGTACTGGTGGGGCTGATGCAGAAAGATTCACGCAAAGACAAGCGGTTCGGACGCGACCTGAACACAATTGGCTTTGCCATCTATGAGGTAAAAACACGGGTTACACACAACCAGCAGTACTGTAAAAACACTAGTTTATATCTATTGCTTGTAACTTTACAACTGGATTTAAAACAACTGGATTTAAAACTGCATTTTCCAAACGTGTATCAACATATGAATGACAATGTTAAAATGTATGTAATGTCTGTTTTATGTGTTTTTCAGGTTCCTGCTGAGGTATAAACTGTGTTTGGTTTGTAACATAATCTTAAAACATAATCTTTCTTTGAAAGCTTGCGAGACTTTTTAGTCTTGATCTCTTCACTGTATGTGTGTGTGTGTGTGTGTGTGTGTGTGTGTGTGTTTCTTGCAGTACAAGGGTCGCAATAATATCCATCTCGGCCCTGACGTGCTGCTGCGTGAGAGGTCGGTTGCCAGGAGCAACACCTTCATCAACCTGCGCGAGATGAGCGAGAGGTTTAAACTTCCTCCCGGGGAATACGTCATCATTCCCTCCACCTTTGACGCCCATCGGAAGGGAAGTTTCATACTGCGTGTGTTTACAGAGAAAGAAGCGGCTGCCAGGTTTGTTCAAAATGCATTTTTATGCTTCCAGACCTTGTTTGTGTAATTCTAGTTTTGCGCCACATGGTGGTGTTATCGGGCCGGTTTGGTACAGCTGGTGGGGCATATTAACCTTACCTTTAACCATACAAGCTGATTTTACATAAAGTTGATTTGAACTCGAAACCAAATTCCACATTGTACCCTAAACTAATACATGAATGATATATAATGATAATCTGTTTATTTTCTCTGCAGCCCAATGGATGCAGATATCAGTGCAAATTTGAAAAAGGTGAATGAATATCCATTGGAAACTGTGCAACAATACAGTGTATTGTTATTAGATATAAGAAAAGCACATGAGTAGTGTAACTATTATATTTCAGCGTTTACTTTCAGCTGTTATAACATTAAAATAAATGAGAGACTTCATGGACTTACAGGACCTAAAATATACATTATACAATTAATACATAATTTTCTATATATTTTTTTCGTAATTGTAGCTATAAGTCACAATGTTGAATAAACATTTGAATGTACATATTACAGTATATGTCGACTGCCCACATACAGATATAAACTGTATTTCACTGTATTTCTATATTTTCCAGTCACATTTGCCCTGAATCCAAATTGCAGTTATTAGACAAAATGTATATGTTAAAATTGGATTTTATTTTTCAGGATTACATATCTGAGAAGGACATAGACCCACATTTTAAACATCTTTTCACGCAGATTGCTGGAAATGTGAGTCGAACGACTGACTGGTCTTTTATTTTTGAATAATTATTATTTCGCCTGATTATTCGCTATTATTCGTCTGATGCTGTTTTTCTGTTCAGGATTCTGAGGTCTCTGTGTTGGAACTGCAGCAGATTCTGGACAACATTGTGTCTAAAAGTAGGAAAATCCTCTTTTAGAACTAATTTAAGCATTTTAAGTATGTAAGTCCATCTCACTGTAGTATTTCTTATTGGTTGGCACAGGAACTGACGTAAAGACGGATGGATTCAGTATGGAAACATGTCGCCACATTGTCAGCCTGCTGGATGTATCTTTTTCTCACTGGATCATTTGAATGAATAATACAGGGATGTGTGTGGTCATTAAAAAACCTCAGCGTTTAATATTACAGACACAGATTATTAGATGTCTGAGATTCTTAACTGTATAGTGTCTCCCCATTATACTACCCCAGTAACAGAATGCAGTATTAATCACATGACTATCATCACCTCACATGACCCTTGACCTCAGCACAGAAAGATGGCAGTGGCAAACTTGGTCTGGTGGAGTTTCACACACTGTGGATGAAGATTCAGAGATATCTGGTACGTAATAACACATCAAAAGCACTTTGTCTAGTTTGGTTCCGTACACACTACATTCATTATTCGGGAGTGAATTCAGTTGTCACTCCTGTAAATATGCACGTATGTGTGTGGACTCCAGTATTTACATTCGCTACGGTATGAATGTGGCAGAAAAGTTGCAGCTTTTTTCTGTTGTGTTTCACACCTCGTCAGGAAATTTTTAAGAAGCACGACACAGACAATTCGGGCACGATGAGTTCCCACGAGATGAGAGACGCAGTAAAAGACGCAGGTAATAATTGTTTTGACTAGCGGTTTAGAGTAAGACTGAGCATTAATGATGTTCGTGAAGCTCTTCGTAACGTGTTATGAGGATGCGGAAGCGATCATACTGAGGACCGCGTGTATCTCCGCAGGGTTCCAGGTGAACAGCGAGATACTGCAGGTGATAATCTCGCGGTACGCTAACCTGCAGTACGCCATTGACTTCGACAGCTTCGTGGGCTGCCTCATCCGCCTGGAGATGCTTTTCAGTGAGTTTTGCCGGTTTGATGTGCCAGATTATCATAACCAGATAGTTTACTTCATTTTTGTTATCTACGCAGAAATGTTTACGTTGTTTGATAAGAAGAATACCGGAAAAATTGAGCTGGATATTATGCAGGTGAAGTGCATGTTATGTTATGTTTATGAAGATTGTAAATTGCATTTATTTAATATTTTATTAAATAAATCAATAGCCTACAGTGTACAGATCGTGGTTATGTGCTCTGTGTTGCAGTGGCTTTGCTTGGCTCTCAGCTGAAAAGTCACTCACCAGAATTTCCTGTGAGGGGGCATCATTGATGAGGGGGCATCAGTGATGAGGGGGCATCAATGATGAGGGGGCAAAACCCACAGAAGACCAAGAATCACCTAAAAAAAGTTGCTGGACGTGTCAAATCAACCCAAATGTATCCAAACTTTTAATCGTCCGTTAATGGTGCTCTTCAGCTAAAAATAAAAGCGAGTACAATACTAAATACGACTGTGTTGCTTTATTTATAAAGTAGATTTTGCAAGTCTTTAATTTTGACCACATGGTTTGATTATGCGCCTGCGTCTGCGTTCTTTCCTATGAAGTTGCGCTTCATCCTGCTGCGCGAACGCTCCCCGCGGTCCGCTGCCGCCACGCCCTCGTCATTTAACGCGCTGGGACCTCAGGTGTGCGCTCACTGCTTGTTTACGGACGCGCAGAGATGTCAGGAATCGCGGCGAAGCTCCAGCAGAACCGGGCGCGGGCGGCGGGGTTCGGCACCAACGCGCAGGCGATCAAGTTCCTCAGTCAGGATTACGAAGCGTTGAGACGCGAGTGTCTGGAGTGCGGACGCTTGTTTCAGGACGACGCGTTTGAAGCCGACATCGCCGCGCTCGGGTTTAAGGAACTGGGACGGAACTCGTCGAAAGTGCGCGGTGTGGAATGGATGAGACCAACGGTGAGTGTGTTGCAATGATATAACGCATATTTCGTAAATATACGCAATAATAAACGTTAATGGCTTTAATGGAAAACAGCAAAGCTAACAACATTTAATGTTTTACTAATAGTATTTTATAATTCATTCTAGTCCAGACTAACAGCTGGCCTCTGTTTGCGCCTGTCTGATGCCCAATCGCCCCATTTTGATCAACTGATCAATTCAATTAAAAGTTGCAAATTACATTGTCAAAATACAGTACTAGACGATTACTGTAATGTTTTTGGCTCGTGTGTTTGTTACGTGGTCATTTGTCTTATTTGCATGGCCGAAAAGATCACACCCATCATTAGAATATCAAACACAGCCCATAACACATTCATAAAGCAAGATGCACTTGACCTTGACTTTCTTGTTTCACTCGAGGGTATTAAATACTGCTCATCTAGTCTTAATTATAAATTTATTTTAGTTATGCGTCTATGGTTTTTGGAGGGGCCTATATGGCTTACACACACTGTACAGCGAAAATGTTTTACAGACAGACAGATGACGTTGTCGGAAATGTACAGGGAAAACACAGTTACTGTATTTAAATCAGTACTGGTGTGTTTTGTTGTATTTTTCATTCTTTTTATAAACAATATTTGCACTGAAATTGTATACAAGTGTATACATTTTCAAGTGTAATTTTTAGTTAATCGGTTAGCAGCATTTTTGGGTTACTTTTTACTAGTGACTAACAGCATAACTGACATTAAACCAAAACCTGCCATTCCGGTCATAAGAGTTCATTTAAATACTATGACTAGAACAACAAAAATCTTCGCTAATGACCATGCTAAGCCTTTACATGTTGGTCTGAACTTGACAAACAGCACTAAAAACCAGACAAACCAGGAAGTTGAGGAAACACCCCCTCTCTCCTATTCCGAGAGTGCCATCCCTCATTTAAAGCTTCAAGACCCATTACTGCTTACCAGAAACCCTTTCAGACACTATTAGAGTGAATTTGATCCCTGTATCTGGTCTGTCTGGTGGCTACTGTTGAACGATACAGTGATTTGTGTATAATAGTATAATACAGGCATAGATGAATCCATACAACGGTTTGTGAGATGTTTCTGCTATGAGTCACATCAGGAGATGATCTGGGTAACAGAAACCTCCACAGATGATCATTAATGTTCATATTAAATGAACATTATGGGATACTGATGCACGTTTACTGTGGGGTTTTCACAGACATGGCAACATGGCAGCTTCTTTAAAACTGTATATTCATGTTCGGGTTAATTAAATTGAGTGTCATTTTTAGCTAAAGATTTAAGGCAGATTCATTGGTTAAAAAGTCAAATGGGAATTTATGTTCACTATTTATATTATATGTATGAACTCGATGCAAATCTGCAATAATTATATAACAACAATAATATTATGGACTGAACCCATAATATTGGGTTCAGTAAAAGTACAAAAAATACTGTACTTTTTCTTTTGTTTTTTCTTTTTATTGCAAAAAAAGCATTTCATAAAACAAGGGTTATTTTTGACACTGAGAGAACATGAAATTACTAAAAATGTCAGTTGGGGGTCCTTGCAGTTGGTTGACATTGGCTTCACATGAATTCACCAGTTCTCTTCAAATGAATTAATGGACTCATCTCTTGCGAAGACGAATCTGTGATGTCATATTTCTGGAATGTGTGTTTTTGTGATCCAGCAACTGACGTCCAGCCCCACATTCATTAGCGGAGGAGCGAGCAGGACGGACATCTGCCAGGGCGCTCTGGGTGAGTCCCTGTTTAACAACAGCTGTAATATGACTCTATTGTTGAGCCACGTTCAATGGAGCCTTGAAAATAATGATGACAAAAGATCACGTACAGAATTCAGTATCAAATGTCTGTCTCTGTCAACCAGCCATTGAATTTACATTCAGACTTGTGCCAGAAAAGCAGTTTTTCTGGTCTGGTGAGTTTGTTTTGACAGCTAAAGGAAAGACAATAATCCACAGAAGAGGAAATTATAGAGGAGAACAAATAGCCTGTTTATTCTTAAATGATTAAACAATAGCAGCTTTACTTTGGATCCATCCAGGACAACCTAAATAATAATAATCAAACAAAAGGTTTTTGTTTGAGTTTTTAAATTTATTATGGTCTTTAAACCTTTTGATTTAAAAGCTTATGCTGAAGTGCTTATTATTAGTTATGTAACCTGTCTGATATAATAATTCACTAATCAGTTAAAACATATTACAACATTTTTAAATGACTTAGGTGACTCATTACAGTAAATGGAATAAGGAGGGAATTCCTGTCCGGGAATACGGGAATGCCTTCTATCTACTGTCTGTGTTGCCTTAAATCCCAATAACACACACCATTACACCTGCTTTATTCCGTACAACCCAAACATTGTTGCCCTCTTTATTCCTGGATCATTCCCAACTGTTGTCTCATATGCAAACATATCCTGATGGTCAGGTGACTAAATGTTCCATGTTACCATAGCAGCTATCACTTTCCTATTAACAGTATCAGAAAATGTTAATGAGAAAAAAACA